>MNCI01008581.1:1327946-1367445 GCA_015680685.1 Gnetum montanum
ACAGTTGTCAAAAGGTTGCTCTTCGTTTCTCTGCTCAAGGTGATNATTGTGCAACTTACGCTCACTACGCAGCTGCGCGTGATGAAGCGTAAACAATGTGTAACTTACGCTCACTACGCAGCTGCGCGTGATGAAGCGTAAACAATGCCTAGCTTTAATGATGACATACGAAATGGTACGCACCACCGCGTAACGAGCGTAAAGACAAGTTATTCATGCTTTGCGAGAAAAAGTGTCGAACTGTTGTGCTTCTCTGGACTCTGCCTTCGACTATTTTTGATTTTATTACGCTCATTACGCTGCCATGCGTGATAGAGCGTAAACTTGTCCTTGAACAAAACTGATGCGCGCTCTCGCTTGAATTGCGAATCTTTGCCTGAGGCCGACTCATAATTTTCACGGTGTTTCACTATAGGACTACCTTCAGGCATGGGTAACATGTCTTTCCAATGACATGGTAAGGCAACACTTATTGTACTATTACTTCCATTTTTTGTTAGATCTACAAGGATATACTAGAACCTAAACAATAGGATAGAACTCACGGTTGTATTTAAGAGAATCCATAAATCCCCTTGATGTCATACCCTTCGCATTCCCACTTGGTTCTTCACTTTTTAGTCCAGGCATAATGATCACAAGTTTATTCTTAGTTTGATGATGGAAAGAATATCATTATGGCCATGGTAAGAACCTCTTATTAATGGAATGGATGGATGGATGATGTGGTCTCACTATATTGATATTCAATTCCTTATGATTGCTAATATAGAGAAATCTTCACCTTATTGGACTACATCTTGCCTTAGACTTGGTGTGTTTTATTAGTAATAAAAAATATTTACAAAGAAAATGAAAATAGAGTATGAAAAAAGATAAAAAAGATAGTAAAAATAGAAAAAGATGACAAGAATGAAAAATCAGCAAATAATAGAAAAATGTTAAAGAATTAAGAAATTATTAAGAAATTGAAAAGTATAAAACAATGGAAAAATGTATTAAGAAATGTGAAAATGTATATCAAGAATTTAGAAATTAAAAATAATTGCAAGACAAAAAATTAAAAAAAACTTATTAATTCCTGAATCAAGAGAAGGCATCTCCACCACTATGGAACTCATGGGCAAGTGTTCGGAAAATGCACCCTAGTTCCCCTGGATCATACGTGTGAGGTGTTGTATTTATTATCCCTAGTGATTTAGTTTTTCTATTATCATCCCGTATAATTATGATAGCAATTGATTTTTATCCATCTAAGTCCTTAGTTCTTCTTTCTTTTAGTGTATGATTATGGTTTGATATTTCTATTTGTAAGTTCTTAACTAGGGTCATTTTATTAGAATTGGAATTAATAAGTGGTTCAAATATTTCCATGCATGTTTTAGATCATTTTAGGTTCTTAATTAATAGCCATGGGGTGTCTTTTTTTTTATGGCTCCTTCTCTTGCTTGCACACATTCTTGTTATTTGAATTTGTTGTGGATTGATGAATTGATTGTGTTGTCATTTTGAATGATTGATCCACCACTGCATCCTTCATGACTAGTAGTAATGCATGGAGTTACCTATCTCTCCACAGTGATAGTTTCATTTGTTATGTTTTGCATTGGAGTGGTAATGGGTGTTGGCTCTTACATAGGATTGGGAGACATTGTTTTGGTGAAGAAGAATATTGCACCAAGTTGGCCCTATGCTAGTTTTGATGAGCTAATAGATATACGAATTTTGTGCTTATATGTGCAAACTATCTTAAAGAAAGCATGTTTTCAAGATTGTGGTTGAGATCAACTAGCATTATCATTTAGATGTATGTTTGCAGCACAAGTGGTATTCTTTTGTTGACGTTGAGGTGCTAATGCTTCCAGTGTTGTTGGTGGTGACATATGGTGAAGGGAACTATAAGAATATTGAAGATGTTGTGGAGGATAAGAGATTTGAGATGGTGATCCCACAAGAGATGTTGTGGGTTGATGATATTTGGGAGAGTGGTAGTAGTGATTTGAGGTAAATGAAGTAAAACCATTTGGGGAAATAGGTTGTTGAACATAGTAGTCATATAGGTCTGGCTGGCAATAAGGGTACTACTGGTTTGTTGATGGCATTCCCCATGACTGTGGATTTTGCCACTATGGTTGCTAGTAGTGTTGAGGCTGATAAGACATTCCACTAAAATAGTATGGTTGGTGGTAGAATTCTTTATAATTACCTTGTGAGTAAGGTAATTTCCTAGGCATTTGCTTTTGTATGAACTTGGGATTCAAAAAAAAAAGCACCAAACTCTTGTAGATGTAACATAACTAGGCAATAGCCCTTTGGATGCTCATATTAGCAGATGTGACATCCATCATCCTCTTTTGTGGTTAAGTCTATAGCCTCATCTACTACAACTATTTTTCTTTTTTTCCTATAAGTGTTCCTATTTGATTCTTTGTTCTTTTTCCTCATCTGGTTTTGATCACTTGATTTGTTTTGTGCCATCTTCTCCTCTATGGTTTTCATGTAGGTTGTGACTTTTTCATTCATCAACTCCCACATCTTATCTATCTTTGCTTTAAGCTCAATAATAGACTTTTCTATTGATAAGGTTTGTTGTGAAATCACCTCATCAAGAGCTACCTCTTTTTCATCATAATAGATATGGACCCCTTTCTTTTGAAGTGTTGGATCCCAATTATATTCCTCTACATTCTCTCATTTACATAGCCCTCCTTCTTTTTCCACCTATTCAATTAGCCTTTGTATCTAATGGGCTTTCAATTCAGATAATTGACCTTGGGCATAAATCCTAAGGGTCTATCTTGTTTGGTTACGAAGCCCATTTATGATGTGGAAAAGCTACTCTTTTTGAGAAATCATGACCTAGTCATATATGTAGTAGCGAGTAGTATCTATCAAAGGCCACATCCAAGGATTCATGTTTTTCTTGCTTTCATCATTGGATTTGTTTTCATAGGTTGAACACACTTGCATAGGTTTGATATATTTCATTGAAAAATTTTAGCATTGTGGACCACTGGTGGATTGAATTTGGTTCCAATGATCTATACTGACTTTCAACTTCGTCTATTAGTATCCTAGAAAAGAGATTAAGTTTTTGCTACTCACTTTGATGTTTTGCAAGGTGTAGGAATCATGGAAGACTTGCAAGTGATTGTGTGGATCAAAGCTATAGCCTCCCAAAAATTTAGGGATGTTATTCATATCAAGCCTTTTGATGCGACTTTCCCTTTGATGCCTGTGGGATATTCTAACTACCTCTGTTATCTGCGACATGTCATGGTGATGATTTCTATTTCTATTTTTCTAATTATGATGATCTTGTCTATGCTCACTTTGATGCTCTCATCTATTTCTATTTCTATCTTTGTCTTGACCCCTTAGTGTATCTCTATTTTTATACCTACATTCATCTTCATTAGAACTGGACGTTGAAGAGAAAGATGGGGAAGTGGGAGAATCGCCATGGCTACTATATTTCCCCCTATGGTCCCTTGATCTATCATTTATACGTTTAGAGAAGGTCCTAGGCCTAGAGGCCCTCCTTGTTCTAGGACTTACTCTATCTCCTCTAGGATTATTTGCACTAGTCGAATGTAGTCCTTACATGTAGTATATACCCTATCATTTCCCTTATGAGTGTTTTTATCATGTGATGCATTCTTGAACCTATGTGAAGAAGACATGGTTTTATTTGATAACATGTGTGACTTACACTATTAATTTTTCTAAAAGATAAATTTTTAATATGTTTACAACGATCATGTATAATATAATTAATCTACATAACTAGCACCATCCCCAATAATGGTGCCAATGATGAGTGGCAGGTACCCCCTACACCCCACCATATGAATCATGAGCATTCACACATGATCCAATCAAATTCCGTGGATGGGACTAGTTGTGGCATCTAGATTGTTAAGCATTAATTGTAAGACACTATCTTCCCACTTAGACTAGTGGTAGCTTTGTCACATATGGTTTAGTCCAAAGTGAGGCATATGCTAATTGATATTATTTGGCCTTTAATACTCCTAGTTGCAAACATAATGAAAGTTGAGAATAACAATCTAAATCTAAATAATGACGATGATGTAAATCTATTCTAGCCTAGAGCAATGAGCATTTGATCTTGGCTCGTTGTACATGTCTTGGGCTCATGTAATCATTACTGGATAACCAATCGTTATGCTACTAGGCAAACTAAGTTATAACACCAGGATTACCAAATGGTTACACTTAAATGCTCAAAACCAATTGTACCCATTCCCCTTTACTAATGAATAAGAAAGTAAAGTAATTGGAAATGTAAATGATTAAACTAAGAAAATAGTAAAAACTATGCTAAGTAAAAGAGAAAAAACTAAGTGGATGATGCAATGATGAAAAACAATCTTGATCTTTATTTCTGATCATAAACTATGTCCAAGTACACTTCACTTGAATAAAAATTTCGTACAACTGCTCAACACCACACTACGGGCATTCACTCTATTGCTAAAACTATGAAAACAATCTAAAAGAGTTTACCTAAGGATGGAATGAAAGTTTTACAGATTCATGTATCCAAGTGTTGTATTTATAGGTTGCATGATCCCATGATATCATATCTACGATGACATAGCATATTCTACGATATCAAATAAACGACATCGTAGATATGATATCGTTGTTATGATATCATTGGTGGACAAAAATTGAATTTTTATCAAACAAATGAGATATAGCATCAATGATATCGTAGATGGGACGTAGCATCAACGATATCCCAGTGAACTAATGATTCATCACTTATGTACAAAAGAATTGACATCTAAGGCATGTTACATCATTTAAGCATTGCTTAACTCAACAAGAAAAAAAGAAAAGAAAAGAAAAGTTAGACTAGTAGCTAGCATGAAAGATTTGAATGTCATATTTTTGCATCACATCATTTAATTGCAACACAAAACTTTGATTACAAAGTAGGTAACCTAATTTGAATGAAGATATTATGATGTAAGATTGGCAACCAATGACTCATAGAATAAAATCAAGTGGCTTAGTTGCATCAACATCACTAAAAGAAGGTGTCACAAATTTTTGCTTACTATCTTATAAATTTATATTATTAAAATCATCATAAATTTCCACATCAATAGAAGAAGAAGAATTTTAGTATAGGTTGATGTAGTTGGAAGTAATTTAGAATCTGTTATAAAGAAAAATTATAGTGATAACATCTATTAAATAAAAATAAAATAAATTGCAAAAACATTATATCTAACTTAAATTATCTTTATATTCGGATTGATCATCACCCACATGCCCAATGCTTAATATGTTAGCTATATTTCATAAGACATACTTATATGTTCCATTATTTAAATAATAATTACTCAAACATATATTCTTTAATATAACTCATAAAAACATTAATTTTTTTAAAATTTAAAAATTTTCTTATTTATAAAATCATGTAAATTAAATATTCATAAAATTAATGATGAAAATCAATAACAAGAGAAATAAGTAATAATTGTTTTCTTTAATATCACATAATTTCATATTTTTTTCTAATATGACTTTACTAATTTTCTTAAATGTAATGTGGTATAGTTTCCATGTCCATTATTTCTAAAAGGTCCTTAAAGGTTGTGTAAATGCAATAAATAGTTTAATTTTTTAACTTTAAACATACATTCTTAATCCAATTTTAAAATATTTCTCATCATTAAACAAGTTAAATTTTTTTTAAAATGTGCAGTACCTTATTATTATTATTATTATTTTATAGTTATTTTAATAAATTTTTATATAAAATGTTATTGAAAAATGAATTAATAAGTAACTACATTATGGAATAAGTTTTTATTACTTATAAGTATAGTTATATAGCTTCCTTTTTAGCATCATGTACACAACTTTCATAAAAAATCATTGTCAAATTCATGAGGATTAAAAGTCAATGAGGGGAAGTTTTTTAGGATTGGCGGTAAGGATAAAAACTTAAAAAATGCATCCCCAAAACTATTGGGACTTTTCTTTTGTATTATGAATATAATTTTTTTAATCTTTTTTAATTCTTGGGGTTTGATACCCCCTATAAAAAGTCAATGAGAAATGAGTTTAAGTGGTTAGCTTATTGTTTTACAATGATTTGTGAGTAATAGGTTGCAAGTTTAAATCACATTTTAGACATTGTTATATTCCTCTATAATTTATCTAAAGTATTAACTTAGTTATATGTATTAAGTATTAAGTTAGCTACATATTTTAAGTTGTTCCCATAGTTAAGTTATTTCATTGAATTTTAAATATATTTATTAAATTTAAGTTACAAATATTAACATGAATTCAAAGCTTGTACATTGTGCATATTATCTTTTGGGCAAGAGCATAAAAGTTAAGAAAGAAAAAGTAGATTTTCATATAATTTCTCAGTGATCATTTTTTAAGAAACAAAGAAAATAAATTATAGAAGTCAAAGTTACCCTTAAAAAATATTTAAACTAATATGATGTGCCAAAAAATTTTTCAAAGGGTAACTTAAAAATTAACCTTACATTAAAAATTCAAGGATACCAAAGTTAATTTTTTTAAAACACTAAATTTCTCAACTATAATCTCCCAACATTGTGAGCAATTAAAATATCAGGACAAATGTAACAACATTGCAAGGATTGTACTACAATACTTTTATAATAGTGGTCAATAACATAAATAAATAATAATTTCCATGTCAAGGCGGGGATGTTAGGTTGGCCCTAGGAACTTGTCACAACTTCTTTTGTATATCTTTTTATGCATACTAGGATCAATATTCATCTCGGCAAGATGGCTAGACCAATAAAAGCATAATCTCTTTTTAACATTCTTAAACCTAAGGCTTATGACATGAGACACTAGAACCTTACCATCATTCTAAATAATAATTACTAATTTATTAGCAAAATGTATCATAAATAGTTAAATAGAGTACTTGATGTAGCTAATTGGCTAATACACTCATTTCTATTTTAAAAAGGAAGATTATAGTTTTGTTACCTACCTTCGCATAAGAGTGTAGCCTATGTAAGTGGGTAAAAGTTACACTATCAAGTTTCTTTATCAAAAAATACATTCTCAGTCAAAGTTAAAACCAAGTCTTGGCTATTACCATGGTTTTAGGTACATTTACATTTTTTATTTTCTGCATTAGAATTAGAAAGCTTACCATTAGCATCATAAGATTGTGTGGACTTTTATATCTCTTGTTGCTTGCAAATATATACATGGGAAAAAATAGTTAAGGTAGTTAATGCCTATGTATGGGAGAAACTATGGATGCTGCAAAATCCAAGCTACAGCTAAATCTTTGCCTCTGTGTTAAGTTAATATTGTTTCATATATTGAAGTACCACATACATTTTAATATGAAATTAATTTAATTTTCACCTACATTGATTTATCATCTGCAAAGTGTTCCATAAATAGTTAAATACACATTGCCTCACCGACATTGAATCAAGTTTTATCTATTATTCTTTGGGCTAGATCTAGGTACCTTTAGATTTTAAAATTTTACTGTTATAATTAAAAAGGTTACTGTTAACAACTTGCTGATTGCATCGACTATTTTGTCTCCACCTGCTTGCACATATATTAATATATACTAAAAAAGAAAAGTTGTTAAGCAGTTTAAGCCTATGAAAAGGAGGAACTATAAACACGAAGCCAGTTATGTCTTTGCCCAGTTCTATTTGCATTTGTCGGGGTTTTCAACGGCACACGGTCGGTTTGCCAATATTTGGCGTGAATGATAGGAGTTATCACAAAATCTGATGGGGAGCTCATCCAGGTTCTGCAACCGAAGCTCTCTTTGAAGTCTTCAAGAACTAAAAAATCTGAACTTGATGCTTGAAGAACACAAATCAATTAAGCAAGAAAAGACATGAATCTTAATGCTTGATCAAAGAGAATCATAAAAGTGCAGTATACACACGGAAACTCTCAATCCCAAGACCAAATATAGACAACTCCTCAAATCCCTTCAGTTCGCTTGCAATGATACTTGCTCAAGGATACAATGACTGAAAGGAAGATTCACCTCCCCATTTAAAGGTTCGTGTAAGTATTTATAGCTGTGGGTGACTTTTTGGCTTCATTTCAGTGGTTTGAATCTTTTAAAAAATTAAATTTTCTGTAACTGCGACCTACAGCAGTTCGCAACTCCCAGCCTACATTCAACTCGCATGAATTATAACAAGTATCGCAAAATGTGATGAGGATCTCACCCAGGTTCCACAACCCAAGCTCTCCTTAAGTCTCCAACCTCTCCAAGAATCAAGAAATCTAAACTTGATGCTTGAAGTGATAGAATAGTTGACAGCACAAGAAGGTTGATATTTGAAACTCTAAATATATATGAAAACTTGAGAAATTAAACAAATTTAGCAAACCACAACCTCACAATGGAGGAAATGAAAGGAAGAATGCTATTTTGGCATACTAGATCCTTTTACACATTAAGTGCATTTTTCATTTTCAGAAAGTTTTACTTGTGGTACATGACTATAGACCTAACCATTACTTTATAATATGAGAATAGAAAAGCTGAATACTAAGAATGAAAATATATGAACATGAGAATAGAGAAAACATCTCATTCACACCATTTTTAACAAGGAAACGAAGAAACTATTCAAAGCTCAATTTGGGAGAGGACTTTCAAACTTTCCTTTTGGCCACTCAAACATTAATGTCACCAGAAAACTAGAAGAAATGATGACTAGCAAAGTATCTAAGGGATAAGCCTTAGTAGTAATGAAGATGCACAGCCTTTGGTGTCTTCAACACCAAAAGTAGATACTAAGAATGAAAATACATGAACATGAGAATAGAGAAAACATTCCATTCACAATATTTCTAACAACGAAATGAAGATATTATTTAAAGCTCAATTTGGGTAACCACTTTCAAACTTTCCTATTGGCCACTGAAACATCAATGTTAGCAGAAAACTAGAAGAAACAATGACTAGCAAAGTATTGAAAGGATAAGCCATAGTAGTAATGAAGATGCATGGTCTTTGGTTTCTTTAACACTAAGAGCAAATCCCCATTCCCAAACACCCATCCCTAAACCTCATATCCAACAAGTTCATTAAGTTCATCAAATAAACTAACCCCCTGTACCTCCTCAAAATTAGCCTTATCCTCCATTCTCTTTCATGTCCAACTCTTATCCCATTCCTAATCTTAATGCTAGTCCTCAAATCCTCCTTCTCAACCAATTGTCTAAAATCTATTTACTAAAAACCTTGAAAATGAATCCTTCTTCAAACAAGATTTAAATTCCTTCTTAAATCCATTTAGAAGGATTCATATTCCTCCTTCGTAGCCTCAAGCTTCTTTACCACTTACTCCTCCTAACTATCCTTCCCCACATTGTGTTCTTTAGATGTCTAATCCTACTGTCTCTCATGTTACCCCATAGGTACCCTCATATTTCATCCATGTGATTTCCCCTCCTCAAATTCCTCAAATCCCATCTACTTCTCAAAATTCTTTTCCTACATCAATCTAATCCCTTGCTAACACTTAGTATCCCTCAACTATTATTGTTCATGTAAGACATCATGTCTTGTTTCTAGACTAAGTAAGATTAGATACACAAAGCAATAACTCTATATAGTGAAGGACCATCCTATTTAATTGCTTAACTACTAATCAATCCTATCAATCCCATGGTACCACCACCTAAAGTACCCAAGAATGTCATCATTTCTAACTTTGCTAAGTACTTTGATGACTTAGTTCCCACCAATCATATCATCACTTTTAGAAGTGAAAGCATGCTCTTGGCTAATTACACACATACAATTCTCAAGAGTTTCTTAGCTTCCTTATTAAGAAGAGCATTAAAATAGTAACAATCTCTTTCATACAGATTTGATGAGCAGTGAGAGTTCCCAATACCCAACCATATAATTCACAAGTGTACACAAGTGACAAGATCGTAATTCATCAATGGGGCAATATCATATTCTAGCGTGCTAACAATGAGTTCACAATCATTGTCTTCTTAGCAAAATTAATGGAAATCATGATGTATGATTTAACTCTTGGGAAAGTATATAGTTGAATAATGTTCATAAACTCTTAAAATGCCAAGGCAAAACATAGCATAATTAATAGAAGGTATATTGACTAAGGAAAAATAGAAATAAATTTCTAACTAGCCTAACGGTGATAAGTATTCATTTTTGATTTGATGGATATGTCTTAGACTAATATAATCACCACTAGAATTACCAAGTAACTTACTACTAAGCAGATCAAGCTAAGCTATTACTGGGTTGCCAGATGATTATATTTATGTGCTTGAAATCAATCATATTTATTTTGCCAAATATCTAACAAAAATTATAAAAGTAAATGATAATGGAAATGTAAATCTAGTCTAAGTGAAATTTTACAATGATGAAGAACAATCTTGATTTTTATTGCTAAACATGAAGTATGTCCAAGTACACTACACTCAAATAAAGATGTCATACAACTGTTAATCACAACACTGGGGGCACTCACAATTATCACTAATTTTAAGAAAACAAATTGATAGATTCTAGCTACTAGGTTGATCAAAAAGTAAGTTTGACATGATAGTGGACTTATATTTATAGGCATGTCCCTAGCCCACTACATCATATTTATGCAATTGTAGATAGAGGTATGATATCGTGGTCATATAATAAAAATTTGATGTATTAGGCTCTATCACCTTACTTGAATAACTCTTCTTAGCATTTATTAAGTAATTCAGGTACAACATCAACCAAAGAGGCTTGCTACAAAAGATTTTATTAATAAAACAAGTTTTGAATGACTCCATTGCTAAGTTCATTCAATGACAAATACTAGCAATAGAAAAACTTAACCATTTTCTTTTTGAGGAATAGCTTCTTGATGTTTTTGAAGGAGTAATAAATGGCTACATTAAAGGAATGATTGTACATATTAAGCCATGTTTTCTTCATGTTGTCATTGCTAGAACTAAATACATATAGGAGATTGCCATATGGCAAAATGACCTTGAATGGCTTAAGTACAATAATAAGGCACCTAAAGCAACAGGAAAAGAGAAACCCTAACCTAATACCCAATCTATATCTTCTCTTTTCCCTATCCAACAAATACTATAATTGTAACTACTCCTCCTACCATGCCTACATAATCAACCTAATCAAGTGAGTAAACCCAATTTGTTCAAACTAAGAGGACTAAGAGCATTATGAAAGAGAAATTTGAAAAATGAAAAAATCAAAATAACTAGATATCAAACTCCATGATGAATCAACAAAGAATGCACAAAATGATGAGTTTTTCTACATCTTCATTCAAATTAGGATAATCTTCAACTACTATTTATACATGAAGTTCATAACAATATGCTTAAAATAAGCTTTGACTAATCCCTTAGTTATAGAGATTCTTCATCATCATCTCTCATATGCATCACATTGTTTTGGGATTGCTTTCATATCATATGTACCCTTAAATAAGCACATTATCATCATCCTATTAGTTTACTATTTGATACATGTTATAATTATCATCCTCTTGCTTTTGTATATATCACATATTGAATGTTGACATTACATAAAGAGCAGTGGTGGTGGAGAGCAGTAGAGGATATCAAAGAGTAACGAAGAGCAGTAAAGGACAATGGTAGACAATGGTAGTTGTGAAATCCAACTTCCTATATACCATTAGGATCATATTATGACATCTCAACATAAGTCTAGCTCAAGCACACTAATAATAGAGATACCCAAGGCCCATTTGGATTTACTATTATCTAGATTTTCATTAGTTGAGAAAATGATCATCCATATCATGTAGTTTGAAGATCAAAGTAAAAATTTAGAAGACCAAAATACATAGATTTTTGGTAAATTATTTGAAACTATGGCAAAAACAACTAAAATTATTAGCCAAAATGAGAAGATATTACATTGACTAAATGCTATTAAAGGTAAGAATGTTGAAGTAGGTGATGTAGATCATGAGGCACAAAGTAATTTGAAGCATACCATCATAGAAAAAGCAATTTCTAAGGCATTGAAAGGATGAGAGGAAAAGAAATATAGGGTCTTAAACCTTAGATTTGCTAGAGTAGATGAGATTGAAGGTGAAAATGTAATAAAAACAATAACAAAATAATAACAAAAAAAATGTTTATCCATAAATACCTAATGAAAAAGGCATTATGAACAAGAAAAAAAGGTGACAAATCCCACACTATTTAGGTAAGATTTCATACTTTAGAAGCTAAAGAGCTAATTTGGAAGTATCATCAACATCTACATGATTATAAAATTTGAGAAAATAAAGACTTGACCAAATATGAATTAGAAAAGCATGCTAAGGAATGGAAAACTATTAAAGTAGCTAGAGAGGGTAGAATGGTAGCATATTTAAATGCAAAAAATGTTGTAGTTATATCATCCATAGCTTGCATATTTTTTCTTTTCAAGACATTTTGAATCATACTTGATTCATCATCAATTACAATTGATTTATCAAGGGTTAAAGAGAGAATAATAGCATTATAGTTAATGGTTAATTAAGATTTAGTGGGTAATGATTCGTTTTAGAAAAAAATGGTTAGTTTTACAAAATGTTGTAGTTATTACCAATACAAGGTATTGTAAAAAATTTTCAAAAAACACATAAGAACTTTATGTTTTGGTTATTTAAATATTGAAGAATCTTCTACTAGTAAAGTAGCAAGTCTGTGTAATATAAATGTTTTTGCTACTATTTATATTTTTGAGTTGGCTGAAACTTGGGAGACAAAAGACTGTACACAATTTACTATTCTACGTTTTTCAAAAATATTCAATTAAGAATAAGAAGACAAGTAAGTGAGGAAGAGTGTCTAGGGGTATTACATATTTGGTGAGAGATGAGTTTATGCATTATGTAGATTGCTATAAAATTAATGCTCATAAGCAATGTGTATGATTAAAAATTGCAACAGAAGCAAACATTAACTTTCTTGCTTTTTCATACTTTGCTCTAGAAAGCTCTTCCATTCATGATGGCATGGAACTTTTCAAAGAATACTCATTTTAATATTTAGGAAATGATATTATTGAACTTGCTCATACTGGATAAGTAATTATTTGTGGAGATTTTAATGCTCATGTTACTTTTCAACAAGTTTCAGTTTTGGACTTATGTAGAATAGATTGCAATTGTTTGATATAAAAGAAATACACACATGTTTCTCCTGATATTGGTACAAATAGATTTGGTCAAGAATTAATCTCTTGGAGGAAAATGGTTTTATATTTTAGTTCTTAGTAGTATTTCCTAATACTTAAATTCTACGTCATACACTTTTCAAGATTTTCATGGAAAATCAATCATTAACCTATTTGTTATCACTTATGAAAGTTTGAGCATAATTTATAATTTTTCTATTAGTGATAAATTTCTTGAATCATTACATCATTGTATCATTTTCAATGTCAAATTTATATGCAAGACTACCAAGCAAAGCCAAATGATATATAATGTTAGATTAATAAATAATTCATAACAAAAATATAGAGAGGAAGTCAATAGAATTTGGGCTCACAATGAAGGTGATAAGAGCATTATATAAGTTCTAGTAATGGTTGTCTCCAATGTGACAACATTGTCAAAAGGTAGGAAGGAAAACTTGTAGTTTGACACCAAGTGTATACAAGCTTACTTATAAGTTAAAAGAGCTAATCATGATCTAGAGGTCATTAAAATATATTTGACTATTATTTAATGAAAGAAAAAGAAATTTATTAGGTATCATCAAGCAAAACTTATCAATATTATTAAGAATAATCCTAAGGCATTTTGGTAATGTTTTCTTAAAAAAGACCAAAAAACTTACAATTTTAATTTTTCAACAATTATTGATTTCTTTGGATCTCTCTTTAAACATGAACAAGTTTTCCATACCTACCCCACCTCTTAGATGATTCTATACATTATTCAAACTAAAATAGAAGCAAGATTAGCTCAACTAGCTTTTGGCAAAGTAACAAATGCTTTAGGCTTGTATGCAAAGTTGCTTAAATGAGAAGAAACCATGGTTTGTACAAAAGTTTGTAACCTTTTAAATACAACTCTCCAAAATGGGCTTCTAGAAGATTAGTGCATTGGTAGAGTAGTAATGTTGTTCAAAAAAGGTAATAAAAATATCCTTGATACATTATAGGGTCATTATTATCAATAATCTCCTTGAAAAATTATCAGATAATATCCTTGAGAGAAGGCTTAATATTAGGGAAGAATTAAACAATGTTTGGGCAAGTTTACAAGCAAGTTTTAGGCAACATTGCTCCATAGTGGATCACTTGATTACATTAAAGTATTGTATGGACCAAGCTAAAGGGCTATCTAATAAGGTTTATCTCTACTTTTTCAATTTTTTCAAAGATTATAAATTTGTTGTTCAGTAAAAATTGTGGAGACTATTGGAGGATATTAATATTCCTAGAGGACTTCTATGTGCTATTTAAAAATTTTACAGTTCAATACAATTATGTTCTTGAATAATAACGCATGGAAAAATTTATTCTAAATAGTAATATTAGGATGAAGTAAACATGCACACTTTCGCTCACTTTATTTGGCATCTTCATTAATGAATTAGAATCATAGATGCCCTTTGTTGCATTGGATTCTATTAAAGTTAGAAATTTTTCTATCAACATTTATGTTTGCTGATGATATAGTTATTATAGCAAAAATTGAAGTTCAAATAAATTTTATGCTTGAAATTTTAGATGATTTTTGTAAATCAGCAAAAACTTTGTAAATCTGATGCACATTGCATAGATCTCTCTATATAGTAGCAACTAGATATTCTCTTTGTTAAGAAAATGTTGTTGACAAAAAAAGAGAATCCATAATTGGAAATTATGAAGATTGGTACTAGTTCTTCAACATTCAAGGCCTTAACTATTTTAGGTTTTCCTTCAAGATACATTATCAAAGAAGGGCCAAAATCTATAAAATTTAAAACTATTAAAGGGAAATTAATCCTTGAGAAACAACATACAAAAGGCTAGATATCCAAGAATTAATCATCTTTGAATACAAAGAGATGGATCCAGAAATAGGCTGAAAAAAATTGCCATGTTCCATCTTGAAGTGGCAAAGACAATTACCTTATTTGATTCTTTTTCTTAACAAGCTAAATTTAACTTGATCGTGTATTGGTTTTGAACAAGTCCTTATGAGATTGTTTGATCTTCATGCTTTTTATACAAATGATGGGAGAAAAATGTACTTGTGATAAAATTGAGGAAAGAAACTTAAATCTTAAGTAAAACATAGATTGAAAGGGTGTAATTAAACATATGGAGGATTAGGTGATGGATGGAGAAGTTGTAGGCACGTTCTGAAGTCAATTCTTGGTAAAAATGGGGCTATTTTGACCACGGTTCCCATCATTGATACTAAAGTTGAAATAATTTTAACTTTGAAAAGTGGCATGGAAGCCTAAAAAAGCTATCTTTAGAGGTTGTCAAAGGTTCAATAGGTGTTGAAGATGGCTTAGGAGCACATGGATGCTATCGTGGTAGTAGGCACTTGTGCTTCTAATATTTTGAAATTTGACAAGTTCTCTCTAATCTCAAAAGATCTAACTTGAAATTTATATTTTGAGATTGTATTTACAGGCCTAGAGTTGCCAAATTTATCATAGGATTGCTAAAATTAAATGTAGAGTTGAGTGTAACTTTTTACTGAGCTCTAAAATACCAAGCTTGGTCTTTAGTTCTAGCAAATGGGGTAACTCATAAAGATGACACTGATGCCAACATTAATGTAGTGTTAGTGTCAGCTCCTAGAGTTAGAAAATTTTTTAATAATTTTTATGCCATAAAATTCTAACTTTGGAAAGGCTGAATCTATCTCTAGAATGAGTTAGGATGGCAATTTTAAAGCAAAATGACACTCATAAACTAGTGGAAACTTGTGAGCTTGGTATATGAGATGATTCGTAGATGCCGATATGAGTTTCAATCTTGCAAGTGTTCCATATTTAGTCAAAAAGAGTAATTTTTCAAGTTTCATAGAACTTGCAAAAAAGTGCAAATTTTGAAAACTTGGAGTACCAAAACTACTACAAATAAGTCATCTTGGTCTCAAGGGTCTATGATGCACATCAAAACATAGTTTTAATGAGATTTGGAAATCTCAACGATGGTGATACTAATGGTAACATTGATGTAATGTCAGCATGATCTCCAAGAGTTAGAAAAATTAAACCAAAGATTCTAAATTTGGAAAGAATAAAAATAACCCTAGAATGAGTTAGGATGGTAATTTTGAAGTCCCAAGAGATCCATAAACTAGTGAAAAGATGAAAAATTGATGTATAGAATGATTCAAAGATGCTGAGATGAGTTTCGATCTTGCTAGTTGTTGTAGTAGGAATTGTCATAATAACAAGATTTGACACAACTTAATATGAAATTAAGCGAGGTAATATCATGGCCACCAAACGGTCTAGGAAATCTAATTTTTTAACTAATCTCCCTTAAATCAAAAGGGGACTTATAGATTGTGGGAAAGATTTGATAATTAAAGATGCATGCTTTTGCCAAACATTAATGAATTAAAAGAAAAAGAAAAAGTGCATGCATGGAATAGCTAATAAGAGATGAACAAAAAAACATGTATAATGTAAAGAAAAATAAAAAAAAGTGCTATATAGTGCAAAAAAGATAAACAAGTGTACATGTGGCTAGCAGCAGAAAAACATTTAGAATGCAACATATCTAGGAAAAACTAAACCTGAAAGGAAAATGCTAGGAATAGATTTGGATAAAACCTAGAAATAGAAAAATGACAAGTGGTGGATTTAGATTACAAAGAAAGTAAGAGAACAAGAACCTAATAAAAATATTTCAAGAGGTATACCAGGGATCAAATGTATTCAACGAGAAGCTAAGTTATCTTATTCCTTCTTTGATATAGATCTGATGAGAACAATAGCAAATTGAGTGGTTGATGAAGCTGAGGAATGGATCATTTTGATGCATTGACATGATTCTAAGTGATTCTTCATATTTCAAGAGGACAATATAAAGGAGATACAATACATTAGTATGAAAAAGTAAGTTTATGTGTTGCAAAAATGAGATTTGACACCACATGTCAAAAGTGAGACTAATGTTGGATGTCAAAAGTTGAAAATAGAATTAACACTAGAGATAATTTTAGACATCAAAACTAGAAGCTATAGATGAAGATCCAAAATGATACTACTAATGATACGAAATGTTATTTTTGGAAAGCCAAAGATGGAGATCCATAAAATACATTCCAAATAACATAGAACATCAGATTTGGACTACAAAAGATGGCATTATCATTAAAAAGCCTTAGAATGTACCGAGGACCCTAATTCATGTAGAAAAAGCTAAAATGGATACAAAATTACCTTCTCTTGATGGATACTACTAATAATCTAAAGGAGAATCCATTAAGAAAAGACATGATCTAGTAGGTATGTACAAGAGGATTAGATGAAGTAGGATAGTTGGGGAGAAAGTCTAAGATATAGGTGATACATCTATGATGAAGTGTTATATCATAAAAGTGGGTCATGGCTGGATCTTAGAAAGCATACATATAAAATGATAGATAAAATACTTCCTAACCCACTCAATTGCTTCAATCATGCCCTCATTGGAGTAAAATAAAAACACTCGTTTGGCCTTACTAATATTGAACATGCAAGGAGAAATCGATAGAGAAAGGGAGATAGAAGAAAGTAAAAAGAGAGAGTACTAAAAGTAAGGGGAAAGCATAGTGATATTGCCAATACATGAATGATGTGCTTTTGTGTCACAGAAGTGGAACATGGCTAAATCCCTAGATCAGACCTCTCCCTTACTTCATTCATATGTAGATTTCATAGTTCTTATGTCACTCTATACTTAATACACCTTGAATATATTTGGGAAGAGACACTCATTTGGCCTTACTATTGTTGAGTATAGAGAGGAATGGAAATAGATGAGGAGATGGAATAAGAGGAAGGAGAGAATTAGAGTATAAGAGTATAGAATTTGTAGCATACAAAAATAGAGAGTAAGAAAGTGAGGAAAGAAAATAGAATATTGCCTATACAACTATTATGAGGACAATGCTATGATGCAAAAGTAGGGCATGCCTAAATCCTACACATTGTATGGCTAAAAAAGATATCGTATATACTATAGAAGTAATCCATCCCTATTCCACTCAATGGTATCCTTAATTACACCCTCACATGAATCAATGAGTTATTCATTCTTTCAAAAACCTTACTGGTCGTGCTAAGCACATAGAGTAGAAGGAGAGAGATAACACAGGAAACTAGGAAGAAAACAACTAGAGAGTAGTATTAAATGAAATAGAGAAGATATTATAGATGAAAAGATATGCAAGAAAAATAGAGTTTAGAGTAAAATTGTTATCCCTACATAGTATGTATCTCTTCATAGTAGAAAAAGTTGATAAAGGAAAACTACCTTTGGGAGAACACATTTAGTCTTGAATAGTGAATGGGTTCAATGTTGTAGCTTGGCTGCATGTAGTAGTGCTTGAGGAAGCTTCTGTTAATAAGATTTGGAAATTGATGTCCTAGATTAGACAAAATATACACATCATTTTGTAGAGATTGAATCACCAGAAAAGGACCCTACTAGTTGGAAGATAGCTTTGTATCTTTGGAGGTTAGAAAATAATAGAGAATAAGATCACCTTCATGAATTTCTTTAACTTGGATATGGATAAAGTAACATTGCTGAATATCTCCTTGATATTCATGCAAGTGCTAAAAAGTAGCTTTTCAATGTTCTTCAAGAAGATCCAACTCAATGCATCACATGTTGTTATTATCTTGATTTCAACACCAATCATGTCGAGTAATGTGGAGAGATGGGATATGAAGCTTAATTGATAAGATTTCCTCAAAACCATAGGTTATAAAATATGAAGTACAACCAATAGCTATATAGAAAATGATATGATAAACCTAGAGGGCATAAGATAGCTGTATGTGCCAGTTGCATTAATTTTTATTAACATGGTATGAAGAATGCAGTTAAGGGTTTTATTGGTGAACTTAGCCCAACCGTTAGACCTAGGGTAGTAGGATGATTAAAAATATTAATTAATGTGATACATGAAATAGAAATAAGCTATCTCCTTGCTTTTGAACTACGATTTTTTGTTAGTTACAATTTGGAGAGGCACACTAAAATAAGTTATTATGTGGTCAATGATGAAATGATAGATGAACTAGCACTTGAGGGAATGCAAAGGAATACCATTTATCCACTTAGTGAAATATTCCATAATAGTTAGAATAAATTAGTACCTATTAGATGAAGAAGAGCTAATAGTGGCAATGAGATCTAAAATGCATTTTTGAAAGGGCTATGTGATCTAAGACATATTAAAATTTTGTAAGAAAATGTAGATAAGAGAGCCATGTCTTTGAAAAATGTTACATATGTTAAGCAGGTGATAGATATCTATGGCTAAATTTGACCACCAATAGTTCAAAGAAATGATGTAAGTAATTAGGAAGCATGAATCTAAGTGTTCACCACAAAGTCATACATGAATATAATCAAGAACTATCTTAGACTTTGTAGGACTAAGATAAAATAGAAGAACACTTGTAGAACAAACTTGATAAAGAATATTGAGATTCACTACTTAGAAATGTTGGTTATATTTATGTAAAGAATCCTTTTGAAAAAATGTAAGATGACTATGATTTTCCCCAGTTACAAGGTAATGAAGAAGATTAACATACTGATTATCATATTCTATATTGATAGTGCTTACCAATATGTTAAGAGATTATGTGATAGGTATTAATCAAATTGACCACATGAGTTAATCTCAGATAGTAGAGGGATCACCATGGATGGTGAAGGTTGTCAATGCATTAGCCAACATGTTTTGGAATTTGGGATGTGGCTCAAATTATGAGTAGAGAAAGAAATAATAAGTTCCTTAGCCATTCATAGATAAGAAACTAAGTGAGAAGCCTTACAATCATAGTTATCATTAACTTGATTTATGATGAGCTGAAAGTCACTATAAATAGTAATAGTTTTGACTTGATTTCGTAAGGCTAATAAGAAACATCATATTTAGCTACATTATTAGTGTAAGGGAAATTAAGCTTGTAAGCTTAATAGAAACATTTTTTAGTGGACACTAGATTTGAAGAATGTATGTGCTCCATCAAAGTAAAGGATAACATCTGAATCCTTAGCATCAATATGTAAGTTATAAACAACATTAGTTATTTCAAAGAAAGTGATGAGATCAAATGGGGCTTGACCTTTGATAGAGTGTTGAGACAAAAAAAAGGGTTAAACTGAATGAGAAAAGTTTTTGAATGAGCTAAGAAATGACTATAAGAAGGGTTTTTAGCAATAAGTTTAAGGATGTTTTCTTTACAGATAACAAAGACCTTAGCATTGAGAAGATAGTGTCTCCACTTTTTAAGGATGAAAGGAAGACTTAGACAAGATTTTTTAATGTTAGGGTATCTAGTTTTATAGTTTGAGAAAGGATGAGATATGTAATAAATGAGAAGATCAACTCCATCTTCTTGTCTTTGAGAGAGCATGGTGGACATAGAAGGATTAGATTTAGAAAGATAGAGGTAAAAACATTGATTGAATTATAAAGGATGAAGAACAAGAAGAGTGATTAAGACTATTTTGATAGAATCAAAGGTCTTTTAGCACTAATCATTATAAATGAAAGAAGTATATTTATGAAGAAAATGGATTAAGAAATGAAAAAAATTAGTGATATTAAAAATAAAGTGGTAGATCAACTAAAGATGACCTTGTATAATATACATATCTCAAATCCCAAGATCAATAGCGAGATGTAAAATAGCCTTAATCTTATCAGGATCAATAGCTATATCATCTTTAGAAATAAGATAACCCAAAATATTACTTGTGAGGATCCTAGAAATACATTTCTTAGATTGAGACATAGGTTAAACTTGTTGTAGTGAGTTAGGAATTGATCTTGGTTAGAAGCTTGATCAATTATTAAGGTAGATTTTATGGTCAAATCATTAACATAAGCATTAACTAATTTGAATATCATGTCATTGAAGATGAAATTCATAGCTTGTTGATAAGTAGCTTTAGCATTCTTGAGTCCAAAGGGCATTTTTGTGTAGTAAAATATTCTCCAAGGAATCATGAATGTGGTATATTACTAGTGCTCTGGATTTATTTGGATTTGGTTTTAACCAGAAAACTCATTCATGATGGATAGTAGAGCATGACTAGATATAGAGTTAATAAGTTGATCAATGTTACGTAAAAAATGTGATGAAGTGTTAATACGTTGGTTGCATCAATTCATGCCCATGGATGTAGCCCCATTGACACATCCCAAGATGCATTGGCACATGTTCATTGACGTTGATCCTTTTGAAGCCTATATAAATGCACATCCTAGTTGCATTTAAGGCACTAGTGGTTACTTCATTATCCAAACTCTTTCAATTTTCTTTTGTAGGACTTAGCAAAATTTTCCTCTAAGTTCCTACAACATGGATTGAATTGACTATATAAAATCTTGTTTGAGTGTAATATGTACCTACACATAGTTGCATGAATAGAAATAAAATCAAGATTCCTTCTTTATTTGTAACACTTGGATTAGCTTAAGTTTAATTTCAAACATTTTACCTTACATGTAGTTTACTTTCTTGTACTTAATATTCTATTTCATAAGTAATGTAAGTATAGTCACTTCAAGCATAATATACCAACATTTGGTAATTCTAGCAATGAATACTTGGTACATGTAGTAGTAAATAATTGGCATTCCAATGGTATTAGTATACATTCATGATGTGTATGTAAAGTGGGAATAGATGCTTCACATTGAGGATAGTTTAGTCATTAATTTGTTAAAGTTCAACATTTTAATCACTTTCTTCTTTAGTACATTTTAAGATAAAAAGAATAAAATTTTAAACATAAATATCTTACATCTCAATCATACTTAGCTATATGGATGAAGTTAACATAAGTGATGATCATGAAGACAACAATTAGTAATTGTATGTTTTTACTATTTAGGACATAGGTCACTTAGGTAGAAGGCATCCACAGAATTGTACTAGGTCGTGCTTATATGCTTGTAATTTGTATGATTAGGTGTAGAAAATACTCACTACTCATCATTGGTGCTATTTCTAGAGATCCTATTCTTATCCATGTACACTAAGTGTTTTAGATAGTAATATCGTACAAGGTCATTTTGAAAGTATAACACATAATCTCTAAAAAATAATAATATTTTCTTAGAGGCACACTACAAAAGAATAAACTAAAATGTCTTCTTCTCGTAGGGCTGATTCACCAGCTACTGATGATCTCAACAAGAAACATGATAGAACTAGAAGAAATGTTGAAGAAATAACTAAACAATTGAAGGTTTCTATGTCCTTCTAGATCCTTATTATCTAGATTTCACTTCCATCATTCAACAAGATGAATAGCTATGCTGGAGAGACTTGAAGGATAACATTTTATTTACTATTGATCATTCAATTCCCTCATTATTCATGATAGCTTTAATGAAGCTAGGGCTTGATCAAGCAGCTTTAGAATACCAAGTGAAGGAGTACCTCTTTAGGGATTATTACCTAATGGATGCCCAAATTAGAAAAGATAAATTTATGGAGGTCACCATAAAGCCTCCAAGAGTAAGAAGGTCCTGATCTTGCTGACTTCATAGTTAATGAACGAGAACATAGAACTTCCATTATGGTGATCCTAACGCTAAGGTCCTTATTTATTTAATGAGGAAAACATAAATCATTAATGGTTACATTTAACCTTAGCAAGAAACCATGGTAAGAGTAGAACTAGTCCTAGAACTAGGGGAGCCTCTAGGCCATGGTTCCCCAATCATTTACTAAGAGAATAATAATGGGATCAAGGAAGAAGGGAAAGCTGTCACAACTTTTGTAATCCTTCATCCTCATCATCCTCTTCATTGTCAAGCTTTGGCAAGGAGAAACATGATCAAGATCAAAGGAGAAATGATCAAGGGCAAGATGAAGATGATAGAAGGCCCCATTATAGAGATGAGATGAAAGAACACAAACAAGAAGAAGAAGAGGAGGATCATCAGGAAAGAAGACACAACAGACTGCATCATAGGAGACATGACTATGATAGGGGTCATCATGAATATGATAACTATGATGTACCACTACTTACTACTAGAAGCATTATAAACATATCAGAGGTAGTTCATATCCCCACCAGGCATCAATGGGATAGTCGAATCAAATAACTTGATATGAATAACATTCCTAAGTTTGAAAGAGGGTACAATGCTAATTCACAACATTATTTTAAAGCCTTCCATGATGCCTATGCCTTGTAGAACATTGAAAATGAGTGGTAAAAGCTTAAATTATTTCCTAGGATACTCATCAAAGAAGCTGAGGTTTGATACCAGTATTTGGAGTTGGAATCTATTTGTAGCTGGAGTACAATGTTGGAGTTGTTCAATGATAAATATCAAACATACTCCAAGATATTTAACTTGAGGAAAAAAATTTAAGGGTGAAAATAAGGTAGTCATGAATCCATTGATGTAACCTTGGAAAGGTATTACTCTCTTCTACATCGATGCCTAGGTTATGGTTTTTCTTAAAGGGAGTAGCTTCACCACATGATAGATGGACTTAGGAATGAAACCAGAGAGACTCTTGGGGTTTATGCCCAAGGGAGATTATTAGAAATAAGAGTCCATTGGATCCAAAGGCTTATTGATCAAGTGGCCAAGGATGAAGAACAATTGAAAATGAGAGAAAGTACAAAGGAGTATACCGGAGATCCCTTCATTCACAAAAGGAAGGTACATCTTTGAAATCCTAAGAAGGAATCACCATTGAAAGAGTGGTACAAAAAAATTACTAAGGTGGATAAAATATGGAACTTCTTGGATGAGAAGTTCCATATAGCTCCCAAAATTATGGAGGAGAAAATGAAGCAAGGGAACAATAATTAGGATATAAGGAGAAAAAAGGATGTAGGGAAGGACTACTATCAACAGAAAGGTAAGGCTATGAAAATTAATGAGGTTATAGATTCTAAAATATAAGAAGAAGGATGTGAAATTTGTCAATATGAAAATCTCAAGGGGTATTGTATTATATTATCACACTTGCAAGAATTTGGGATTTATGCCTTGAACCCAAAGTTCACTAGAAGGTAATCACCTAGGAGATTACCTTATCCATAAGGTAATTATCAGCAACAATTGCACCAACAAAAATATTATTCAATTGGGTCACCATCTCAACCTCAAGATTATTATCACCAATGAAAAACTCCACAGTTGTGAAGGATTCCACTACCCAAACAACATTATTCTTACTATCAATTGGACCCATGTGGATATTATGTCCAACAACATATGTTTTGTAGTGGCTATACAAGTCATACTTCTTTTTCCCATCACTACTACTCCCCTAAATATCATAGATCAACCACTCCACAAGTTGAATGTTCTTTTGCTTACACTTCTTATTATTCACCACAATACTATGCACCTCACACATTCACTCCTTTAGCACCAGCACCACCTATGCAACATGAGATACCACTACAAACTTAACAATGTAATGCCAAATGGGTTGTGAACTTATAGCCAAATGACAAGTCAAGTGGTTCTGAGTGTAAGCCTCAGAAAAGGGCTTTCTTTAGCTCTAATATTCCACCTAAATTATTGCAAGCATTTGTGGCTACAAATTCTTCTCAAAATACTTTAGATATACACACTAAGCCATCTTCAAACAAAAGGCCACGAAATGTACACACTATCATGTTGACACGTGCAGTCATAGAATGGACAAAGGTAGAATACCTTTTTAGGAAAAGAACTCTAGATGTTCTCTAATTTACTCATAGATTATAGGAAATTATCTATGCAAAGCTCTACTAGACTCAAGTTTTGGAGTAAAGTTAATTTTCCAGGAAATGTATAAAACTTGAAACCTCCCTCTCCTTAAAAAACGTAACATTAGGTTGGAGCTTACTGATTAATCCATCATCATTTCCTTGGGATTAGTGGAGGACATTGTGATCACTATGTATGGATGGTTATATATAGTAGGTTTCTTGGTCATCCATGTAGACAACTGTATGGGGAAGTTCCCAGTTATCATGGAAAGAGCTTGGCTAAGTACAATTGATGCCAAGATAGGGATTAGAGACCTATCCTTGAAAATCTCCAAGGAAAATGAATTTGGAAAGATTGAGAAGAAGAGGATTTTATGCATCACGTACAATGACACAAGGTACCATTGTGTGAAGAAACTATGGACCATAAAAATCACATCCATTATAACATGCATGAAGTATGCTGAAACTATAGATGTTCAAAGATGCCTATACATAGTAGCTATAAAACAAAAAGGTATCCAATGGCTAACAATAGATGATAGCTCAAGTTTCATAATGTACATTGAACTGGGTAAAATCCTCACAAGTGCTTACATTGATAAGATGAATGAAATGGAGTAGATCCAAAACCAACTCTTCAAAGCAGAATATAAGAAAAAAGTAGAAATGGATTGGGGATAGTTAAAAATCCCTAATATTTCTAGGCAAGAGCTCTTGGAATTTATATTTTTTACTAACATATCTAGAATATATATTTCTTGATAATGAAAAACTAGTAAACATCAATGTCCATCTCAATAAGAAACAAAAGAGGAAGCTACTAAAGATAGTTAAAAAATGGTCAATAGTCTTTTTTTAATCATAGGATGAATTAATAAGAATAGATCCATGCATATGCCAGCATCACATCTACACAAACTCCACTATTAAACCTAAGAGGCAGCTGTAATGGATGTTATATCTAAAACTAAAGCAAGTTGTTAAAATGAAGTTGAAAAGCTTCTTAAAGTAGGATTCATCTATCCAGTGGAAGTAGTGAGTGGGTAAGCCCACTCATTATTGTACCAAAGAAAGGAAAAAAATGGAGAGTCTATATAGACTTCAAGCTACTAAACATGACTACATTTAAAGATGATTTTTTATTGCCATTTGTGGACCAAGTGTTGGACACAATTTCAGGGCATAATTATTATAGTTTCCTAGATGGGTACAATGAGTACAATCAAATATAAATTTCTTTAGATGACTAGGCCAAAATGACTTTCACAAGTTTCTAGGGGACTTTCACATATAAAAATATGTCCTTTGGTCTATGTAATGCTCCTGCAACCTTCCAATGCTTGGTTCTAAGTATCTTTTAATAGCAATTTGGTAATGGTATGAAAGTCTTCATGGATGAATTTTCCACCTATGACAATGATTTTGAACAAGCAATAGACCATCTTGAGTAGGTACGAAACTAGTGTGTGAAGAAAAACCTATGGCTCAACTAGAGGAAAAACCATTTGATGGTCTAGGATGACATTATTTTGTAACATAAAAGTTTAGGAAAAGAAATTGAGTTGGATTCTAAAAAATAAGGATTATTCAAGGAATCACTAAACAATCTCAAATTGTCAAAGATGTAGATCATTCCTTGGTCATATTAGTTACTATAGGTGTTTTATTGAAGACTTCTCTAAAATTACCAAACTGCTAATTGAGCTTATTAAGAAGGATGCAACCTTTGAATGGACTAAAAAATGTGAAGAGATATTCCAATACTTAAAGCAAAAGCCTATAGAAACATCATTTCTACATGTCCCTAATTGGTCCAAACCTTTTTACATCATGAAAAATGCATCCAACTATGCATTGGAAGTGATACTTACACAAATGGATGATCAAAAACATCAATATCATATTCATTGTGTAAGTTGGAGCATTATGAGTGTATAACTCAGTTACACCACTACAAAAGAAAAAAAAAAGAAAAAAAAAGAAAACTCATTGTGGTGGTGTATGCAATAGAGAAATTTAGGCACTATGTGCTTGAATATTCAATTTTTGTTCACACTAATGATAGTGCAATCCACTTCTTGATGAATAACCTAGTAATGAACCCTCATGTTATATGGTGGTTGGTGATCTTGTAGGTGTTTGATCTCATAATGGTGAGCCAAAAGGAGACCAAGAATGTAGTTTTAGATCATTTTTCTCAATTAAGATGTGATAGAAATGATGCTCTTATTTGATCAATTTCTAGATGAACTTCTCTTTGATAAGGTAATCAAAGTTCATGCATCAATGGTCAAAAATTGGTATGAAGAATTCCTTTTGTATCTACTTACATAAGATACTTCTAATAAATAAGATCATAAGAAGAAATATCAGTTTCTTTACTAGGTCAAACACTAAATAGAGATTGAGGGTAACCTGTACAAGGTGTATGTTGATGGCTTGATACAATGGTCTGTACTTGATGCAGATTAACTAAGAATCCTCCAAGACACTCACGAGGACTCATGTGGGGGCCATTACGTAGGAAGAAGGATGACCACAAAGATCCTATTGGTAGGATATTTTTGGCCAATGATCTTTAGGATTGCTCATCATTTCTCTCATTCATGAGAGAGATGCTAATGACATGGAGGAATAACAAGAGGAATGGAAGGATCCCAACAATGGATTCAACCAACATAACCTTTCAACCTTTGGGAAATTGATTTCATGGGAATCATGACTCCCATGTCCAATGGGAAGTCATACATTATCATTGCTATTAACTATTGTACTAAGTGGGTTAAATTTGTAGTTGTTTCTAATTGTACCTCTACTACCACAACTTGATTCTTTCAATAATACGTGGTAAATAGGTTTGGTATGCATACAACATGAATTTTTAATAATGAAACACATTTCATAGGTGCTACCTATCACAAGGTAATGTAACTCTTGGAGGTGCAACATAAACCCACAACATCTTATCACCCTTAAGCTAATGATCAAGAAGAGGTAACCAATAGGGAAATCACTCAAATTTTAACATGAACCATCATTAAATATAGAAAAGATTGGAACAACAAACTCAGAAAAACCCTTTGGGCATATCACTCAATATGGAAACTTCCTATAGGCTACTTTCCATATCAGTTAGTTTATGGAAATTTAACTAAAATTTCAATTCAAACCAAACTCTATATACTCATAATTGCATGTGAACTTGACTTAGACATTAATGTAGCATAGAAGGAATGACTCATGATACTTAACGTACTAAAAAAAAATTAAAGAGTAGCTCCAATGATGAATGAAGTATACAAGGCATACAATAAACAATTTCATGATGCATGAATAAGAGAAGTTACATTCAAACTCAAAGACAAGGTTCTCTATTGAAATTCCATGCATGTACCACAACAAACTAAGTTCCAAACATTATAGGAAGGACCTTATATCATACACTTAAATTTTTCCTTCTTGGGCTATGATAATTTACCATCCAATAAGCTCTTAAAAGCACATGCTAGTTAACATCCAATAACTTAAATCATTCATGGACTTCCAGGTAACTAGTCATCATACTAACACCTTAGGTCAAGAACAATGTTAGTTCATTTTTCAAATCTCCTCCTCCCAACTGAATCATGGAGGAGATATCTATCTACCATAATATCTTAATGAGGATGAAAGGATTTTTCTTCTTTTATTTATTTTGCATCCTTACTAATATTTTTTCATTTTATTTATATTTGACTAAGTATTTTATATATTTTATTTTTCTAATTATTTTCTTATTATTTTCATATAGTATTAATTGAAATCTCTAATTTTGTTCCATGGCTATTGCAAACTTTGGAACTTGTTGAACACATCTATCAAGTTATGATTTAATATTTAGGCAAACTTTATCTTTTGGTTTTTCTCTCTACTAATAATCTATTAGGTTTTTTGGTGGTATTAGGCAATAAGTTTATGACATCTATCCATTTCATCTGTCTCATGTAGAGTTCTACATTATGAGAATATGAAGGCTCTTTTACATCAAAACTAAAGGTAGCATATGGTCTTGTTACTTAACAAATTGGAAAAGGTCCGAGTGGAATTGGAAAAGGATATGGCCTCAAGGGGATTTGTTGTGTTCTTTCGCCAATTTTCTTCTTAAGTTCCATAGCTTCTCATGGGTATATCATCACTCCTACTATCAACCATCAAAGGAAGTATGTCTCTGTACAGTGTAGGTTTTGATTAAAAAAATAGAAATTCAAAGTACACACCTATGAAAATATCTTTCTCTATAAGCATTGGTTATGGGGCTGGAAAGACATGATATCCATGCCTAAAGGTACCCTCCTAACTAAGGTCCTAACTACTACTTCTTTTTTCTTCATTTCTTAGAGTGGTGGTTATCCTCTATGGTTGTTGTAGGCTCATGATGGTAGGAGATGAGAAATACATTAATATGAGGTCACTATCATTAGAATGGGCTTAGTCAAGACTTGAAACAAACTAGTATTGAATCATCTTAATCATGCATTTCACTAAGGATACCATGTGACCATGATTTGGATTTTTTCTCTACCATTTTTTTTCTACCATTCTTACACTCCATTTTCTCTCATCTCACTACCTCATACTATGGTCAATTAATAGTTTTGTTTTATAGATACCATGTGATAATGATGTGGATTTTTCCTCTACCATTCTTACACTCCATTTTCTCTCACATCACTACCTCATACTATGGTCAATTAATAGTTTTGTTTTATAGTTTTTATAATTTTGAGTCAATTTATTACATGGGTATGGTGTTTAAATTGAATAGGCATTCATTATATGGGTTGCATATGGACTTCTTATTATGAGTTTATGAAAGGACATATTAGGCATAAGCTTGCTTTGGGAAGGATCCACTTGCATATCTTGTGATTTCCTTCAAGTTCAACTCCCTAACCATAAGCCTCATCATGATCTTAATCATCTTGATAGCTTGCACCATTAAGTTTTCCTCTACTTTTTTAGATGGAACATCTTCCAATTACTCATCCTACATGATCACAATGATCCAATTTCTTGAATTCATATCCTTAACAATGTTTTTGCTATGCTTTCTTAGCTTTTTGGCTTCAATTTGGCTCTTGTTTTGACTCTAAAATTGTTCAAAATTCCTTAACATCTTAAGTTGAAAAATAGCTAGAAATAGTTGTGTCGACACATCCTCATTAATGTAGCCAGACTAGTCAACATAGCCTTGTCGACATGGCATAAAATTCTATATATATGCATGATTATTAGCTCATTTTTCACTTATTTTTTTAGATATGCGAGGATTTTTTGCATTTTTTAGATCCCAGAGCCTTTCAAGAGCCATTACTTAATAATTGTTTATCTATTTTCATCTATTCTTCAATCCTTGAGCTACTAGAGGTATGCTTTATGTTGTAGGGATGTTAAACACTATGTTTTTATAGAAAAATGTTTGGAAATTTTTCTAACATCCCATGAATAAAATATTAAAATAATATCAAATTAATGATCATAAGAGTTAATATCAACACTCAACCTCTATTAAAGCATGAATAAAATAATATCATACATGTGCAATTAATGAATAAGGACTTGATGCTAAAATCCTAACTTTTGACCAATAATCTTAACCTAATCGAACTAAGAAAGGTATACAAATAAAAAAAATTATATCTAAATAACTAACCCGAGGTTATATTTGTGATCAAAGATAATACCTAAATGATGACCACATGTGGGAGGGTCATCATAACCTAGGCAGAAATGTCCATGTGTTGGAAGGGCAAAACAACAACAACTGTAATAGTAATTGAAAGAGTAAGAAGCTGATGCCAACCATGCTATTGGGTCCCTACATGAGGATATTGACGTGGAGTCTATCTACTAGATTTCCATAGCAGAAATGAGGTAATCTAGGCAAGATAAAGTTCTAAGATAGTGATCCAATCTTAAGATCATGCTCATAGAGGCCTACCTAGAGAAGGTCTGTACCAAATAAATTCAAAGTTCCATCCTAAAGGAACTAATTTTATACCTTTCCTAGAGTTTGCACTAGAAGAAGTCAAAACACAACTACAAGGATTCCATTAGGATCCATTCTCTTCATCAATGGAGAATGGTACATGTAGGAAATCTATCCTTTCTAGAACAACCAACAAGAGGATGTGATTATTAAGATCAAAGACATCATCACCTTCTATTTGGTTGAACCAATAACAAAGGTCCTTGGATTACCCAACACCAGGGTGAAGCTAGCAAAGATCTTTACTTAGGTGCACCCAAAAGCTAAGAAAGAGTGGGTTCACTGATTCTATAGAGTGGATCATAAGGAGTATAGTGACCTAACTAAGGTGGAGTGAGTCTACATTAAGATCATGTTCTATCATCTCAATCCAATGGTGAGATTAAGAAAGATAAGTGTCTTCTCTGCTAGGGCATGCACAACTCTAAGTAGAAAGTTTTAAGTCAACTTGCCCTAGCTCATGTTCCTTCAAATAAAGAAGCATTTCAAGGAGAATGAGAAGGGAAGGAAGACACTTTCCTTTTCATGGCTTATTTAAAAAATTTTGCAAAAGGGGAGGGATAGCCTACTACTCCAATAATATGATTCATAAAGCTTGTGCCTGATCATGGTAAAAAATGATGAAAGACAAGGTACTTGCTAAGCTTCAAGAGAAGGAACAACTACTATCACCATTAATTGTAGCATTAGAGATGATATTAGAAATGTTGATAGATATAGAGAATCATAATTGCAAAAACAAAAAGCATTTGGAGATGGTGGAGTATCTTCGATGTATAGACTATTCATGAGCCATATAAATAAGGTCACAAGGATCTTAAGCTAGCCAGATGATGAGATGATTCTACTATTCTCTTCATAGAGAAACTAGGAACCCATTCACTTTAATCCTAGTGCTAGAGAAGTCAATGTATCCATACTAGGACAAGCATTTCTTAAAAATTCTAGGAGTGCAGCAACCTTCTCTATGATGTTGGAAGAATATGAGGGAGTGATAGTCCTAGTTATGACACACAAGGACCAAGAGAAAATAGTAGAGATGGTTGCATATAGAATTCAAAAATCTTTGAGCACTCCTATAGCATCTGTCTATGATGTTACTATCATTGAATATGTACAAGCATCAAATAGAGTAGGAAGTAGAAGGATGAGTGTAACCTAGCATGAAGAAGTGTTGTAGGAATTGGTGGGAGCTAGGTAATCGATTTTGGAAATCTTTGATCTCCTAAAAGATATTTCAGCTACCTAGTTATAGAGGCTAAAGAAAAGGGGCAAGCTATTAATTTTGAATGCATAACTAGAGGAGGTCATCATTAGTAATTGATGATTGGCCATCGAGATTGTAGAACTCAAAGCTTGCTTGTCAGACCTTGCAATTCTTATGCTAGAGCTCACTAGAGATGAAGCTTTCTAATAGTTTTAGCAAATATGCCAAGAGGCTAAGAACACAAAAGAGATGATGATCTTTGATGCATCATTATTAGAGGCATTGATGAATTCATCTAGTCATGGCCTTCAACAAGTTTGCAAAGAAAATCTAGTACTTATCCATGATAATCATTTCCTATGAAATGCTAAGCAACAAAAGGACTAGATGTTTGAATACATTTTCTAGTAGCATGAACAACTTTTCAAGGTAAAGCTTGATTTGAGGAGGCTGGTTGTTAAGAAGAGAAATCTCTTGATGGAGAAGGTTTGTGCCCTTCACTAAAAGACTAAAATTGAGATTATTGCCTAAAAAATAAGGCTATGAAATATGAACAAGTTAAAAATCATTAGAAGGAATAGGTTGGGATGCTTAAAGAATTTAATGAGAAAGAAATTAAATTAGCAAAGATGAAGGTAAATGAGGCTCTCTAGCAACTCCAACAAAGAGGCAATGTGTGGCAGCCCATGTTTGATGGTCTTAATGCATACAAACAAGAAGAAATTTGCTTGAAGGCATTGCAAATTAAGAAGATGATAGAATATATGGAGCTTTTCAACCTTTGACATGAAAACTTTGCAATGCTGATAGTAGGGAGGCCTAGATTAGAATTGAAGAAGAAAGTGGCCAACTCTTACCTCCTCTATGAGGTAGAGTTCAAGCTCCTCAAGGAGACCAAAAAAGGTTGGAAGTGACCAATGAAGAGCTTGAAGTTCTTAGAAGAAAATTCATTGACCAAAGATTAGTTGTTGAGAACTTGACTAGAAGAATAAGTGATGTAGGAACACCTCTTTCAATTTCCTTATCTCTTTTCCTACATATGTGTTGTAGGTTTTGGACTTAATAAGATGTCTTGGGAGAAAGGAAGACTTCTTGGTTGAGAGATGTAGCTAATAGAAGACATATGGGAGCTAGAGGAGATGTCTTGCTCACATAGAAGATTTCTCCCTTGCAAGTGGAGTTTTGATATGAGATGTCTTTCCAAGGCTAGAGATGGCTCATTCAACTAGGGAAACTTCTAGTGTTATCAATCCTAATTCAAGAAAGACTTGGGGTAAGTTGGAAAAGCATGAAAATTGCTAAAGAAAAGGTGATAAGACCATGGAAATAACCAAAGAACCTTAAGTTGAGTTGAGGAAATGTTTCTAAGCTTCTTATCTCCTTATTATTCACAATGAGGGAAGATGTATTATCCAAGATGTCTCCTACTAGGAGGAGAAATCTTATCCAAGAAGGAGATGTCTTGTTCACATAGAATATGTCTTCCTTGCAAGTTGAGTTTTGACATGAGACATATTTCCAAGGCTAGAGATGACTCATTTGATACGGGAAACTTCCAAAGTTGTCCATTCTAATTTGAGAAAGAATCAAGGTAAGTTGGAAAAGGATGAAAATAGCTAGAGAGAAGGTGAAAAGACCATGAAAACAATTGAAGAACCTCAAGTTGAGTTGAGGGAAGGTTTCTAGGTTTCTTATCTCCTTATTATTCATAAATGTTAATGTAATTTAAAAATTGTGGATACTATAAGTAAAAAAGAGAATTCTTAAGTGTGGAGAGCTAGCAAGAGAGGGTGTGAGAGAACATTGAGTGAGTGTATATGTGATTGTAGCTCCCAGGGTTAATTGTATCTTACTTGTGAGTTGAGATCTTAGTCCAATATGTAGGAGAGATTTTTTATAGGTTATGTCTTGAATTGAGAACATTTATTAAGTGGTTTTAGAGTATCATGCTCTACAATATTATTTGAGTGTGAGAGGCTTGATGTTTTGTGGGTTTTGGAAATCCTGTTGTAATCTTGTAATTCAATAATTAAAGCTAGCTAGTTTTCTTATTTTCTAGCAACTAATTTATCTTTTAATAATATCTAGATTTAGTATTTGAAGGTGATTTAATTATGAAGTAAACCTACTCCAATAAGTGACTACTAAGAGCTATAGAATCTCATCTATACATTCAACTTTGAATGTAAACAATTTGCAACTTAGTTTTTCAACTGAAAGGAAATGTTTCCCACACTGTCATGTCCATGGGATATACTAGCACCATCTCATCTAGGTGAAGTAGCTTGGACCATTCATAACCCATGGGGCAAGAAGGAAAAGGTAAAGATACTTCTAGATACCTTCTAACTATTGGTAGTGACAGCAACAATGGTAGGGCAAGCTAGGTCTTCGTAGATTAGGGACATGATAAAGGATCCTCCATACCATAAGAGCCTCCACCTTTAGACATGGTGTGAAGACTTCATCTTGTTTCTATCCATATAAAAGGCACCTACCAATTTTTGTCAAAAGTGTTCAAATTCTTTATAAATTACACCAATTTTGTATCCACATAAATTATATGTCAAAATTATGCTTAAGAGTTATTTTGTTTTTTTCTTATAGTTAGTTAGTTAATTTCATAATTTTCTTAAATTTTGTAAGAAATTCAATCCTATTTTGTTCACTCAAGGATGAGTTTTCAGCTTGTTGTAGGTGTATGATGAAGTGTTAATAAATTGGTGCTATCAATGCATTCCTATTGACATAGCCTCATTGATGCATCTCCATCGATGCATTCCAAGATGCATTGGTGCATTTGCATCAATGCTAATATTTTCAAAGTTGATATAAACATGCATTGCAATCACATTTATAACACCATTGGTCACTTCCTTAGCCAAACTCTTGTAGTTTACTTCCATAGGACTTAGTGAGATTTCCCTTGAAGTGCCTATAGCATGGATTGAATTGATTGTATGGAATTTTATTCAAGTGTAATATGTACCTGGACACAGTTGCATAAACATAAATAAAATTTAGATTCTTTATCTCCATTTTAGAACTTGGATTAGCTTAAGTTTACTTTCAAGCATTTTACCTTACATGTGGTTTACTTTTTTGTACTCAAGTATTTAATATTTTATTTGATAAGTAACCTGAGTACAATCATCTTGAGCATAATATACTAATATTTGATAATCCCAACAGTGAATACTTGGTATGCCTAATAGTAAACACTTGGTAATCCAATTTTGTTAGTATATGCTCAAGGTGTGCACAGAAAGTGGGAATGGATGCTCCACATTTAGTTATTCATTTATTAAAGTTTAATATTTCAATCAATTTCTTATTTAACATGTTTAAAGATAAAAAGTATAAAATTATAAACATAAATATCATACAACTCAATCACACTTAGCCATATAGAAGAAGTTAACACAAATAATGATTGGGAAGACAACGATCAGTAATTGCACATTTTTATTATTTAGGACATAGGCCATTTAGGTAGAAGGCATCCATGAAGTTTGACTGGATCACACATTTACACTTGTGATTGATATGATTAGATGTAGGGAATACTCACTACTTGTCAGAAAGCATTTTTTAAGAGTGACATTTTTAAGGTCCTAAAAGTGAATGCACATGCGAATGCCACCATTCTTTTTGAGAACCACAATTATGTTAGAGATTCAATCATTATAATCAACAAGACAGATTCATCCAACATTATAGAGTTTAGTTATTTTTTCCTTTATAATGGGAGCTACACTAGGACAACTTTTCCTAACCTTTTGCTTGATAGGTTTATAACCTTCTCCTATGATGATGTTGTGTTACATAAGCTTTGGATCTAGACTAGACATTTCACTATATCCTCAAGTGAAAATAATTGAATGCTTTGGAAATATTGCGAAGATGGACTTCCTAAGGTCTTTAGAAAGGAGAGCATTAAGCTGAAGAGTATTTTGTTCACCCTTATAACTTCGTATCGTAATGTCAATTAGTTGATCATTTATTAAATGAGGCTCTTGAGCAACAAAAGAGAGGTTTGATTGAGATATAAGTTCACCCTTTGTAACATCTAAAAAGATACAATAGAAATTAGATTTGATATTAACTCATGAAAAGAGGGATCTAGAGTCTTACCTACCTATCCTGTAGGGTAACTAAATATCAGGGATTGAAGTAGAGCCTCTAGATAGATAGCCATGTTCACTTGGACCAAAATCAAAAGGTCAAATTTACCATATAAGTGAAAACATTAAAATTTAAGCTAAGTGATGTCAAAAGCTAGTGGATGTTAAATGTTCCATGATGTTCATTATTTCTAAGTTATAAAAGAAATGGAAAAGGAAAAGTTAGTGTTGGTACATTTTGGCCATTTCATGGAACAGTAAGACTCATCGTAAACATTATTGTAAGAGTGGGAGAATGTAAATGTGTTATTTCATACCATTGGTACTAGATGTAGGGGTGACAATTGAACTTGGGTCTATCCTTGAAAAGATGAGTGGGTTGGGGTTATAAATGAGGCTAGAAGTACTAGCATCGATTTGTAGAAATACCTCTCATTCAATGTTGTCCTACCTTTCTAATTTTTGGTACATTTAGGCCATTTAATGGAGCAATGAAGGTCATTACTAAGAGAAATTGGCTATATGGAAAATAAGATTCATACGCATGCAAATATAATTATGATTTGCTTTCACATGATTGAGTGGATAAGAAACTGTCACTATCATGATGTTGTCCAAAATATTTAGGGCATGGGTGTCCATTATTGCTTACTCCATAATTGATTTAGGACTTAGCATGTCAAAAGCAAGTGTGACCCAAAATGACGTATTGGTGGGGAAAACAAAGAATACTAGGAACAATCATGTTGAATCAGCTGCTACACACAATAGTCCAAAAAGGTTAAAAAAAGGATACTATGATTTTAAATAAAGGTGAAATAGATACCGTAGCACCTTTTGTGTCTCTCAAATAGGTAGTGATAAGGTTTGGAAGAATAGTTAATTGAAAACAGAAAAAAGTTTTGAATATGGAGAAATGTCAATTTGTTGAGGTAGAGCTTCAAAGGATACAAAAGGAACTCCCAGAGCTAAAGAAGCAACTTGATTCCATAGAGTATGAAAAGGAAAAAGCACAAAAGGAGCTTGATCAAATGAAAAGATTGGTTGGAGTTGGAAATAGCTCGGGTGGTAGAAAAATAGGTACTGCAAGACTCAGAATTAGCAAGGGTGAGAGTCAAGGGGATGGAGAAAGGTGCAACTGATGATGAAGCCAAGATCCGGGGAAATTCGTTATCGGTAGATCAATGTTGTAATAGTGGGCAACAAAGAAGAATCCTCCATTTCAATTAGATAGTTGAACGGTCGACCTCGGATCCTACAAAAAATGGATTTTGGATATTCTAGATATTAGCAAAAACCTGTTGCTGGTGCTTGAATGGATTTTAGTGGAAATACTTTAGGTAGAGCTTGTAAGAATGCAAGAGAAACCCTGTTCTCTGCTTCTTGAAGCTTAAAGGACACTCAACTTATTTTCTTCTGACGGCCTCGAAATGCAGTTCTACATCCTTTTGTAGGCTCCTAGTTTTGGCACAGCCGTTGAGAATGGTTGCAATGGTGTAATCGTTGGGGTTCATTTGCACTTGCTACATCCAAGGAAGAATGCCAAAACCCTTGCTCACGCAATTGTTGGCAACACAAACAGAACCTAGATAGTATAGGTGTGTAGCAAATTTATGGGCCTCCATCGATGACATCGTGCTCATGGACAACAATGACGGTGCTTTCACCATGGCATGGGCAAGATGCGCCAGGGCATGTGCACTGCTAGAAGGTCTACGGTTCTCAGCAGCATTTTATTGGCCATGATTGAAGGTGACGGTGAAGAGGGCGACAACATCCTGCAATCTAGACAGCCCTGCCAGACTACATTCTTCAGCACAACCGCCATGCCGAAACTGCTTCATCGACATCAAATTTTCTTTTAATTTTAGCTGCAAGGGTTTGTGAAAAATAGGCATTATTTTCAAAAACAAAGCGGACCTCGAATCCTCGTGAGCCTGCCATCGCCAATAGCGATCGTTGGAGCCCTAGACGATGAAGAGGACGACAACGACACTAGCACAACACGCGGTCGTGGCGGTTAGAAGAGGGGGCCTCCGAAAACAGCACTGTGTACAGAAAACGTAGAACTGAAACGACTTGAGGAAATCAAGCAAGAAAAATTAGCCAGTCCCAATATCAACAACAATCATGGTGGCTAGAAGCATTCCTGCAAGACTGTAGCAGCGAAGGATTTGGGAACGTCTGGTTGCTAGAGGTAAAAGAGGGAGAAGAAGCACATGACATAATATCAAATTGTCATCCTTGTATTGACCCTGATTTTATTTTAAAAAGAAAAAGGTTTTATTAATTGATACCATGCCCAAAGTTATAACATAAAAAAAATGTTAATACGGGCATAAAGTCACAATTTAAGTTTTAATAATAATCTATATGGAAAGGTTATAGGGAATTTATTGGATAAACACTTGGCCACCATAGCTTTTATTTTCTATAGTGGTAACTTTTTGTGAAAGTTGTAACTTCCTAGCCTTAATCCCATGATGTTTGTAACCACTACAAAGGACACTTGTTAGTTGCAGCTTTTTTATCTCTTTGGTGGTTACAACTACCCAAGATTTTTTGTAACTTACCTAACTTGTTGGGCAAGTAATCTTTTAACTTGTTGGCCAAGTTACTTGGGAGAGAAGTTAGGTAAGATATTTTTGAATATGTAACTACCTTTGAACCCTATAAAAAGGCTTTAGGGGTCAAGGAAAAAAGGAGGGAGGATTTTTTTTGGAAGGAAGATCACACTTTTGAGAAGACATTGGGATCACACTTGGGCTCTCACTTGGAGACACACTTTGCGTCTTGGGAGAAGAGCATTTGTAAAGAAGAANCATAGAAATTTCTATTAAAATTTTGCCATATAAGTGCTTGCGTTTAAAAGCCTTAAGAGCATTTTAGTAGTAAATTGTTATTGTGCAGCATATAGGAACTTCTATTGGGATTGTTGTAAGAGAGCCTCTGCTTGTAGCCATGTCGTTGAACAATTTAGTACTTAAGAGGGTTTAGAAAATCTTTGGTATTTTGATGGAACCAGAATAGCTTCTTTTTATCTTTAAGTGAATTTCTGTATTATTTCAATTAGAAATTGTCAAGTCTTTCGAAGGTTCTATTGAATGCAATCATTGACATCTATTATCTAGCCAAAATGGGGTCTCGTA
>MNCI01008581.1:1367664-1420271 GCA_015680685.1 Gnetum montanum
TTTTTACAAAATTTTATTTGTTACAAGTAGGTATTATAAGGACCGCATAGACTAGGCAGTTGAACAAAATAGGAAACTTTCAACAACTCACAGTACTTGGCAAAGTTGGCTGAATCTCTTTAAAGTAAGTCATTTGTAGTTTACACACAATGCAATCATTATATTTCACACAACCGCACGCTGCAACAGCACACACACATACTCACATTAACTACTGAGTTTATTTGGAGGTATCTAGGCCTTGGTGTTGCTAGAGACCAGCAGGGACCTAAATCCTGTTCGAGGACACTCGTTGGCGGTCTCGTCCCAAATGGTCACCAACAGTTAGATATGAAAGATTTTGTTTGCATCAAGAGTGTTGAAGAATTGATGCACGTGTAAGTAAAAGTGACAACAACACAAACATCCAAAGAATAACATGGTAAGTGGAGATAGCAATAGGTAGGGGACTAAGGGTGGGTCCACTAGTAGTAGGGAATTATTTTAGTCCTACTCACTCACTTGCAAAGCTCAAACATAAGTTACCCAAAACCTAGTTAGGAATTTTTGGTAAGTTTTACTATTGTTGTGATTTTGCCATGTTAGTTGTACTAGAGTTTTGAATGTTTAGAAAGATTTTCTAGCTAGATGTAGTACTAGGCTTAGATTTAATTTCACTAGTAGTTTAGAGTAATTTTTAAGCTTAGATTTAAAGCTTTGAATTTGATTTTGCTGTGGGGATCAAGAACCCCGTATGGTAGCTATGGTACTTGAGGGTTTCTTGGAATTTCTAGATTAACCACTAGAAATCAAGTGCATTCATTGATTTTCCAATCTATCTTAATGATTTATGGAAAACACATTAAAATCTAGGGTTTGTAATAGATTTTCATAGAAAATTTAAGAAAATGATGGGTTTAACATTGCTGCTATAGTGCATTAAGTAGTAGTGTAATTAGGATAATAAATGTTGTAATTTTTGCATCATTAGAAGTCAAATTTATTAGATGCATTGGATAACATTTGCAATAATGAAGCAAAATCAACATTTTCATGAACAAATTTGTAATTGTTTTTGTAAATATTTAGAAAACATGATTTTGGAAATTTTTCAAAGAACACAACATGGGAAGGACATGATGTGAAATTTTGATGTGAAAGCAATTTTGCTAAGCACTTAAGTATTGAGGAAAATAAGATGACGTTACATGTCAAAAGTGCTTTATAATGTACAATGTTAAAGGTATGCCATTTTTGCCAAACATTATGGAGGAAAAGAGTGACATCCTACAAGGGAAAGGAACAATGTAAAACATCAAGGTTATAGACATTTTTATCAAATGCCTAATTTTATTTTAATACCTCATGTTAATTTATATCAATGAAAAATCTAAAAAACTATTCTACATGATAAAGCAAAAGAAAAGTCTTTTGAAGATATTTTTGCTAAACACCTAAGAATTAAGAAGCATGAAAGTGACATCTTATGTCAAAGTTATGCTTTCAACTTAGAACATTAGAGTTATGAATTAGAAATAAATGCATCATGTACAAAACTTGAGAAAGGATCAATGTGAGATTGACATAACCTATAACATTAGAGGTGGTAGCCCTTTGATGTCAATATCAAAGGCTAGAGAAAAGGTTGGGTTCTCAGTGTCTAACAACATTGATAAACTCTAGAAGAAAATAACTCGTGATGCAGAAGTAGAAAAGAAGGGAATTTTGGAGAGTATATCCAGAACTATGGAAAAAGGATAAGCATCAAGAAAGAGAAAACTCCTTTCTAAGTAGAAAATCTCATTCAATACTGTACAACTCAAAGTCTCCTAAGAGTAATTAGAGGCATGAATAAGTAAGTGTTCTTATGAGAGCTTTTTCATTTTTTGCTATTTTTATGCTAAGTGTCAGTAACACAATGTAGTTTTTGATTTTAACATCACTAGAAAACTACATGATACTAACATTGGAACATGAAGTAGAAAGGTTGCATTCTAGCCTTCCTTAAATTTCCAAAGGGTAAAAGGAGGGTATGAGCTAAGAAGAAACAAATTTCTTACATGACTTATTTTTAGTAGAGGAAAACAAAGGGGACGAAGAAAGTATATCTTTTTCTGAAAACTTCGATTTAAACCTCATTGAAATAGGTTAAAAAGAATAAGAACATGGAAAGAGAGGAAGGGGTAAAGCTCCTAGAATTTGAGATCCCTCCTCCACCTCCAAAAGACATTGCTCTACCACTAAGTAAACTAGTTTTGAGTGATGTGAAGTTTGTAAGTGGATCAAGGAGGTGCCAAGTTCCAAGTTGTCCACATCATATGGTAATTGTGAATGATGTTGTATTAAAATTTTGTATGTTAATTATATTGATATTAAAAAATATTTAATAATTTTCTTCTCTTTCTTAGAGATGAAAAAAATCTAATCTTACGTAAAAGATAAGAAAATGATGTTGGAAGACTTGATAGAGGATCTAGAGACAAAGTTAAAACTAATGTCCCTAAGAAAAGGTAAGTTAGAAACATTATTATAGTAGAATAATGTTCATTATTAGAGGCAAAGAATATGGCATTCTCTTATTTGGTGTGAAGATATAAAAATCAAGTTAGATAAGGATTAGGTTACATTCCATGATCTAGCAATAAATGTAGATAAGCATGCTATGCTACAAAGCACAACAAGGCATGCGGATGGTTGTGAAACATCAATGCACTTCACCTAATTGGACTGTTGGCACACATCTCCAGATGCTGACGATGCAATTATGGCATGGCAGGCACATAGTTACAGCATGGCAGGCTCACATTACAATGGTCATGCAAGTCCAACGATCATGCATGGCACATGCACCACAAACAAGTTAATGTGGGCCCAAGGCATGTGGCGTCCAAACTACCCCTTTTGCATGCCCTTGGTCGTATAAATACCCTGGAAAATAGCATTCAAAGGGTTTGGAATTTTTTGAATTCTAAAAACTTCTTCTCTCTCTAGCATTGTAACATCAAGAATTGTAAGCTCTCTGTTTGACGCTACAAACAATTAGCATTTTCAGCTGACATTTTTTCCACCCTCCTTCTACCATCTTGGTAGAATCTTTGCATTATCAACACCTAAGTCCATGCTCAAGCACACAGCTTGTTTTGCTCTACACGTTCTAGTTACTCTTGGGATCTCTGCACTCCACCATGCTATGCAACCGACTGTATCCTCCTTGACAGAGCAAACTTGTAGCTGCAGAGCGGTGCATTTTTCTAACTACATTTTACTTTGTTTCTTGCTTATTATTGTGTTTTGCACTGTTCTTTCTGCTTTATTTACTTTCAAGCATTACTTCGTATTTTCATTCTCGTTTCAAAATATATGTTGCAAAAGGCTATATAGATGCTGATTAAGTCCCTGTATGATCGACCAGACTGTTTAGGATGCCCCGTATCTGCACATACCCAGCATGGCCCTCCTGTGGGTACGAGGTCAAGACTGTCGCACCCGTCGACCCCTTGGTTTTCTTCAGCCGCTGATGTTTTTGGTCACTACAGTTTTTTGGAGCTAGAAGGAGGGAGTTTTGGTGCCTTTTCTATGTGTCATGGTAGTTATTTGAGCCTTCTGCACCCTGATACGCATTAGCATAAATGTGACACCCTTTCGCGGTTGTTTATGCTTTATGTGGTGTAGGTCGGTCACCTCGACGATTCCTTGGAAGCCCTATAGAACACAAGGCCTTCGATTGCCAGCTAGCTTGCCCATCTTATGATTATCTTGCATGCGTTCTGTACCCCATCTCGCGTGGTATAGGTCGATCGCTTCGATGGTCCCTTGGGAATCTTGCGAGACACAAAGCCTTCTTGATCGCTAGTTAGCTATCTCATCTTACGGTAGTCTTGTAAGCCTTCTACACCCTGATACGCATTAACGTAGACTTGACACCCATCTGTGGTTGTTTATGCATCATGTGGTGTAGATCGGTTGCCTTGACAGTTCCTCGAGAATCCTACAAGACATAAAGCCTCTGACTACTAGTTGAATTTCCTTCCTTTCTTATGGTAGTCTTGCATGCGTTCTGTACCCCATCTCGCATGGTACAGAGCGGTCGCTTCAACAGTCCCTCGAGGATCCTGCGAGACGTAAAGCCTTCTTGATCGCTAGTCAGCTTGCCCATTTTACAGTAGTCTTGCATGCGTTCTATACCCCATCTCGCATGGCACAGAGCAGTCTCTTCGATGGTCCCTTGGGGATCCTGTGAGATGCAAAGCCTTGTTGGTTGCTAGCTAGCTTTCCCGTCTTACGGTAGTTTTGCACACGTTCAACACCCTATCATACATTGGCATAAACGTGACACCCTTTGTGGTTGTTTATGCCTTGTGTGGTGTAGGTCGGTCACCTCAACGGTTCCTCTGGAATCCGGCAAGATGTAAAACCTTTCTTTTTTGCTATTTTTCGATTTCCTTGTTTGTTCACACTCTTTTGCATAACGTTTGCACTTTTTTGCATAATTACTTGCTTAAAAATGGCTTTTTAAACTACCACTATTAACACCTTCAACTTGGAGGTGCCCATCACGTTTGAAGGCACGACTGGTGCCAAACAACCGTTGAACCCAATGCTAGAAACACATTGTTTCCTCAGGATCCAAAACCAAGGACCTGAGGGATTAGCCCAGCAACATGAGTGTTACAACTTCCTTTGTGTAAAGGTTCAGGCAAACTTGCCTTTGGATGTACATAAGCTCAAAAGCAAATGCAGCTTCGAGTTCACGTACTATGATGGGAAGGAGTTTGTTCCCACTCCCGATGTTTCCATACCTTTGACACAGACAAATCAAAGGCTGCTGAACTAGCTGATCCAGTTGGCTCGGCTTAGGGAGAAACAGGACACAGCATCCAACTAGGATGATGCCTTTCAAGATGGACAGGAGGAACTCGATTCCCAATCTGACGAGGGAGGTCAAGCCAACCCCGTTCCTATCCCTCCTACCCAGTTCTTTTGGGCCAACCCATTGTTTGTTACCGCTCCCTTCGCCATCACGCCTACACTTCCGTAGCCTACAATTACGACTGCAATGGGTAACCACACCACATTTTCGATGTATCATCACCCTTATTCCCTTGTTGCATTTACAGCAACTGTGCCTCTGCAAGCTCTTCATCAGCACATTTCTGTAGCACATAACATGCCAATCATGGCTACCCTGCTACATGTCCACACTGTACCCACTTTGCAATCGCACATAACTTCCATGTCAATTCCTACACTCGTGTCTATTCCACCCATGGTGGGGGGCCCAGGCCCGCCCACATGGTGAACCCTGTTTGCTTCTTTGCCTATTCTACAACGATCGCAGATGTCTCACTATGTTCGCCCTCAGACCTACCAAACCTCGCAAATGGTACATCCTAACACGGGGCCATGGTTTGTTCCATCGGTGAACCAACAGTCTATCTGTCGGCTCAACCTGCAGTTGCTACTCTAACAGCACTGCCTACCAGGTGGTGTACAGTGCAAGCAGCACTGTTACCGGGAGTAGTCCCAACAACAACACCGATGGGTCAAGCCGCTACCCCCAGCATGCCACAGGTTGGGGGTTGCCCCTGCAGCCCCCCAACTGTCTACAATGTCGCTAGGTCTGGATCAAGCATTTCAGCTCATCCAGACCCTCACTAAGGAAATAAAACACCTTAAAGCTATTGGATTTGACACGGTACAAGTCATGGACTTTTATCATGATGACCTCGTTAGCCCTGCAATCCCTGCTTTGACGTTACCCCCAGGGATGTCTCTCTCGCACTTCACAAAGTACGATTAGCAGGGAGATCCAAACACGCATCTGGTCACCTTCAAGTCTGAGTCTTTGCTATTGCAATAATGGTCACACATGATCATTCATGTCTTCGCCACGTCCCTAGCTGGGAAAGCCCTTGATTGGTACCGTGCGTTGCCACATTCATCTAGTTTAACTTTGGAAGAACTCCTGACCCAGTTCATGACATGCTTCAAGTACAAATTGTAGCCAGAAACCACGTTGGATCAGTTGATGAGCATGAAGAAAGATCTGCTAGAACCAGTCCAAAAGTTCATTCAATGTTGGAGCGCAACCCTTAACAAAATCCGTGAGCCTATCACGGAGGCCCACTTGTTGGTTGTCTTTAAGGGCGCAGTGAATGACTTCATCAAGTCCAAACTATACTACCTCGCTCCTCGCTCTCTTAGTCAGGCTTTCGCTCAAACTAAGAGCATACAGGATGTAGCCGAGGTGAGCAAAGACCCGGCCTACATTGCTTACAAAAACACCTTTGCAAAGAAGGACAAGAGAAAGGCCCCTACAACCACAGTGGCCACAATGGCAACCGAGGCCAAGCCCAAACCTAGCAACAGTGGTAGTAAGAATTGCAAGAAACTAGCCATACCTGCGGCTAACCCCGTACCCAAGTAGGGCCATGTGCCGCAACCTACTACCCCTATGCCCGAGACATCTGCACAACCCAAATCCAAATTTGAGCGTAAAGACCACTCAAAGTACACTCCACTGCCTCTAAAGCCTTCGGAGCTTCTGAAATAATTGCTGGTAGCGGGATACATCCAACACAAGCAGATGTCGGAAGAAGCAAACGCATGACATCAACACTACTACGAGCTCCTTAGGAACCCCTCTTTGGCCCTGCCCAATGAGCTTGCAGTTCCTAGGGGTTTTAGGCTAGACAGGTTTTGTGACTACCACCAATAGTGTGGTCACAGCACGGATTATTTTCTAGCATTGCAGGATGACATCCAAAGATTAATCGACCAGGGAAAACTGGTGCTGGACAAAAGCAAACCAGTACGCCTTGAAAACCAATCTATGTATGTCTACATGGATCCCCTCAATGCTAACAATTCTGGTTACGTCATCAATGCTATCAGCATTGACAGTGATCCCAGGCCACCCCAATAGCCATTTGTGGTCCGCGTGCCTCAACGTAGTGCACCAGCACCACCAATGGTTGGTCCAAGCTCGTAGCAGCCGTTCGTCCTGAAAGTCCCACCACGGGCGTCCACCTTTGTGCTGCCAGCAGGTGGGGCCACATGGTCCCGTTAGCTAACACCTCTAGCTCCATTCATCATCAGGAGTCCGATGCCTTTGACGACCCCTATTGCACACAAAAAAGTTAAATAGCCTCCTCGCCTCGCAAGGCGAGATGTCCACTTTGTGGACGAGACGTCAAAGGGAAGTACCGTCAAAGGTACACCCAATCCTACGTCTTCACCCCTTGCATCTGTACCTTTGCCATAAAAAATGAAGGTTGACATGACTACGTAGCCTGCATCACCCTGTCAATAAGGATCTGAACCTAGATCTGAGGTCACCTCTCCTTGGGAGATTCATCTTCTGGGATGAATCGAAGAGGAAGAAAGTGTCAAACAAGGGGGCAGCCAAGACTTCTTGGACACCCTCACCTAGGTCAGGTAAGCTCTAAAGTAGAAAAATACTACACTATGCTTGTACAGCTTAATCATGACATCTGTACCTCACCATGAGGCTCTAATTTGCATGTTAACGGCAATCCTAGTCGATGAGAACATTCCAGTGGAAGAGGAAGTGATCCATGCGGTTATGTTTCCCTCTGTACCTACAGAACCCATGCCACCTCAATTAACTTTTAGTGATGACATCATTAGGGAAGATCTCGAAGGGGGTCAGGTGACTACGGTGCCTCTCTTCATCATAATTTGGGTCAGCCACCACCGGATCCGAAGGATACACATTGATGATGGGGCTACCAGAAACGTCATTCCCTTCCCTATTGTAGATAAGTTGTGATTGGTCAACCAGATCAAACCCACAATGACATCATGTCTAAGGTCCTTCAACGGGGAACACATCCTGGTGAAAGGCATAGTTCATGTAAACTTGGTAGTAGGGGACTAGTTCCCCACAAATGCAACATTTATCATGGTCGAGGAGATGCCCAGGTTTAACCTGATCTTGGGAAGATCATTGTTAGCACAACTTAGGACTGTCTCCTTGCCCATACACTAGGAAATCCACTTACCATACGTAGGCAGGGAGGTGGTGATTTGTGGTGACAAAGTAGCAACGCAAGCAATTAGCAACGTATACATGGAGCAAGGCTTAGAGGTCACAACCTATGAGAACAAAACGCTTGCTCATGCATACATCAACCATCCAACGGGAGAATCGGCCCAACAAGCCGACCTCCAAATTGAAAATGCATTGGTTGAGTTGCCCTTCCAAGCGGGGGGCAGTGATGTGAACGAGGGCACTGGTGAAACACCTCAGCCTTACGTTCAGATCAACCCACGACGTGTTAAGAGGTAGCTATGGATAGCATAGCAGCCGTAACATACTATCTCTTTTGGCAATGACCTGAAATGGCCTAAAACTAGCATTGTTACTTTTCTCTTTGTTAACATATAATCCGCTTGGCATGTTAAGCAACGGCTTGAAATGGCCTAAAACTAGCAATGGCCCGAAACGGCCTAAAACTAGCATATGAGAGCATGAAAACTTTACATGATACACAAGTTAATGCAAAATCAATTTCTTTTCTGAAGTTTCTTCATTTTATGCAAAACCTTCACCTATTGACAATGTTTGCAAAATTTCAACATTTCAAAATTTCAAAAATTTCAAAAAGAAAATCCCATGTTGTCATGGGTTATCTCTACTTGCATCACCTTCGCTGGTCACCTCCGCTTCATTTACTTGTGCATCGTCCTCCCCTGCGTTGCCTTGTACGGGTTTGTCATTCCTTCCCTATACGGGCCTTGCACCCTCATCTGGAGCCTGCATCGCAGGAATGAAGTAGTCAGTTAGGGCAACAAATGCAAACTACAACATAGCATGAGCATCTACACAGTAAAGTGACTAACTTGATTAAGGCCTGCATCGGTCTCAAAAGGTATTTGGTCTAGACCAAGCCTGAGGCAAAGCCAGACCTCATCTGTTGTGATGTCCATCCAACGCCTATTGCTAGGTTCAACATTCGTAGCAGCGGCTCACTCCCTTTCCATAGTCGTCCATTCTAGGGGTCCTGGGGAAAGGGAGGTGATTGCGGTCTCTCCTATAGGAAGGTTCACATTCAAGTCAGGAGATTTCGTAACCTTCACCTGCTCTTTAACTTAGCGTAGGCCTCAGAAGTGTCGATGGCATTCACAAATGCTTCATATGTGAATGCCTTCACAATAGCGCCTTTGTACAATTTTTGATGGGTCTCATTCTCCAGCTTGTACATATGTTTGTGGTATCTCTGGGTTTTCCCCCATTCAAAAACCTTGATGCTGATATCTATCATGTCTTGACACTTCTAGGTTAGCAAGTCCATCTACATTTTTTGTTCGACTATCTTACATGTGGATTCAACGTTTTGACACACAATAGTCCAAAACCTGGCATAGTCATCTACAGCCTTGCGCTAGTCCTCAGAATCAAGGTTACGATTTATGAGGAACTCATTTCTCGACCTGAGATCCTCCACCTCAGAGACCAGGTTAGCCTTTGTTTGCTCAGCCCTTTGGACCCATTTCCACAAGTCCTTGTTGACATGCTTATACTCCCACAGGGAGCATGCTGAGTGTAAGATGCACTTGTAAGCCTCATCGAACATACGACAAGACACCTCGATCATGTCAGGTGAGAGTGTAGGCATGGTGCCAACTTTCATAAGTTGTTTCGGGTCCCATTTGAGCCAAGAGGTTGCCTTGACATGAAGAGCATAGTAATCACATTAACATAGAAAAATCAATGAACTCAAAATTTTTTAGCATAACATAAGAGCACTTAATACCACTACTTACCCATGTTAGGGTCTGCCTGTTATAGGCATTTGATCATTTCGTCGACAAGTCCCTACATGAACGCAAACTTGTCAAGGATCTCAGCCCATGACTCCACACGGATCGGGGGGGGGGGGGGGGGGGGTCCTACAGCATCAGCAATAGCACCTGTTACATGACTAAGCATATCAGCAGTGGCCAAAATGGACCATGATAAGGCAGATGTATTGCCAAACTCACTAGCGTCCGGCTACGACCTTTCTTCTTACCGATGCAGAATGATGGCGGTAGCCTTTGTGGAAGGGCCTGCCAAGTCCATACAAGTCCTTTCTTCATGTACTGGTGCCTTTCCTTTCAAGAGACCAGCATCTTTTTTATTCAAGGGAGGTGCCTCTTCATTGATAGGAGGAGGCTCCCTAATGACAAGAGCCCTTGCCCTAGAGACAGGAGCTCCCTTATTCTTGATCAGGCCCCTTTCCTCCAAGACTGGGGCCTCCGTATCTTCATTCATCGCCCTTGTCCTAAGGGCTGACACTTCCTCATCGCCTTCTTCTTCTTCTTCTTCTTCCTCTACTAGCAAAGAAGCATGATTGCATTAGTCCAAAACAAATTAGCTCTAAGCAGATGCTACGCTACACTACACAGCCTAGTGTGGTATAGCGTAGCAAACAACAACAAAGTAAACATTACACAAAAGAATTTACTGACAGGGGGTTGCATCCTTTAAAGCTTAAGTAGCAATCTTCACCCCTCCTCTTCCTCCACATGAAGGGTTTCCCTGGCTGGGGGAGGCCTCTTCCTTTACAACTCCTTGGGTACAGTCTCGTCTATGAGACATTTCCCCTGCGTCACGCTACCAGCTATAACGGGAGGCGTCTCTCCCACGCTGTCTTGGCCACGAATGTTGTGAGCCACTCGATCCTTGGTCGTTATAGACAACAACTCCTCAATTATTTCTAGGGGATCTTGGGCTCGTGTGGTCTAGAGGATTTGTCAAATCCATGGCTTGAAAATCTAGTTGCGATCTCACATGGCCTAGACTCCATTCTCTTGAACCACCAGGAACTCCATGAAGCACTTCAAAAAGCCTATGTAAAAGGCATAGTGTATGTTGGAGCGGGACTCCATTTTTTCATGGAGTCCCAAAATCTCAGCTTTCAAGACCTTACATAGGAACCTAGCCTAGTTGTAATGGACCCCTTCTTCCATAACCTCCCACATTATCCAGGCCTGCTCGAGCCCCAGGACCTTTTCTTGGGTAAGTAGTTCCCCATTAACCTTCCATAATTATTATAATTAGAGATTGAAAAATGTTTTAAAGAAAATGAATGTGGAAGAAAGACCCTACCCTTTCCATGCCTCATCAGAAAACTTTGCAAAGGGATAGGCATTGTTTGCTACTCTAATGACACTCTCAAGCATGTTTCCATGGCCTCATGGGTAGAAATCATGAAGGATAAAATGCCAGAAATAACTCAAGAAGAGGAGCTACTGCCACCACCACCCACTTAAGAAACAACACTAGAGGCCCATGCAATGATTGAATGTCTATGCAAAATCTAAGAACAACTCTTGAGAGAATAAGAGCAACAAGCAAGAATGAGTGGGATAGATCGATCTATGTATCAACTAGTGATGAGTCACCTTAATGAGATGGCCTAAACAATTAGCCAAATGGAGAGAGGTGTTCCATTGTCTCTACCCAAAGAATGCACCTACCTTTGAGGTTGGATCCCAATGCTTGAGAGGTGATGATGTAATTAGCAACACATCATCTATTCCCAGAGATCTCTAGGAATGCTACCACTTTCTTGGTGAGGTTGGAGGAAGGTGAAGAGGCAACTGTCTTGGTGATGTAGCACCATGGGTAGGAGACAACAATAGAAGTGGTAGTTAACCATGTAGCTAAAGCACTGAATGCACCCATGGTATCTATATCAAACATATTTGCACTCCAAGATGTGTAGATGTTTGCAAGCATGGTCAGTGGGAAGTTAGATGCAGCTCAACATGAAAAATTCTTGGAATGACTGGTAGGAACTAGAAAACTGACCTTAGACATGTTTGATCTTCTAGAGAACATCATTGCAACCCAGTTGGGGCAAGGGGTAGATGTATTATTTTTGAGGGGCAACTAGAAATGGCCTAAGAACAAAATCAATGCTTGGCTGTAGAGATTGTCAAACTTCATGCTTGACTTGCAAAACAAACAATCCTCAACCTAATAGTGACAAGAGATGAAGCTATCAAATAGCTTCAAGAATGATTTTAGAAGGTTGAGGAGGAGGCAGTAATGGCCATTTTTAAATAGTCTATAGCTAAAATCGAAGTGTACTTAATTAAAAAGGACTTAAATCAAATGCGCTAAGAGAATGAATCATTGACCAAATAGAATCATCGCCTGCAAAATGTTGATGCACAGAAAGATCAAATGCAAGAATTCATTCATCAAAAATAGGAGCAACTTGAGAAAATTGACCATAGAGAACCACAATATACTAATGGAGGAGGTATGCACCTTGCACTAGAAATCAGCCATCGAGATTGCTGCCTAGAAGAACAAAGTCTCAAATTTTAGAAAGTGAAAAATCACTACATGGACCAGGTCAATTTGCAAAAAGAAGTGAATGAAAAAAAATCCATATGGTAAAGGAGAAACTAAATGAAAACCTATAGCAACTCCAGCAAGGAAGAGAGATGTGGTAGCCCATCCTTGATGGGATTGATTCCTACAACAAAGTAAAGATTCGCTTGAAGGAGTTGCAAATCGAGGAGATGACAAAGTATATGGAGTTGACCAATCTTTGTTATGCAAACCTAGTAATGCTAACTACTAGATGACAATGGTCAGAGTTAGAAAAACAAGTGGCTAGCTCATATATGCTATATGAGGCTAAGTTCAAACACCACAAGGACACCAAGCAAAAGCTTGAGATTGCTAACACTAAACTTGAAGTTCTCAAAGGCCGATTCGGAGATCAACGATCTATCGCTAAGAACCTAGCTAGATGGATGAATGACTACTAGGAGTTGAAAAATAGAGTGAGAGCATTTGACATTGAATATAAATAGTTTGTTGTTGAGTTTATCAATGCTAAGGAGTTGTTTTCAACAATCCCATGTCCTTGGGATATGCCCATTCCAGCCCACATTGGGGAAGTTACCTAGACAATGCATGATCCTAGGAGTAAGGAGGAGAATATTAAAGCATTGTTGGATGCTTTCTGCCTCGTACTTGAAATCATAGTAGCACCAGAATAATCATAGCCACCTCAACCACCACCAATGCATGAAGCTAGTGAGGGTCCCTTAGAGCCTTAGGAACCACCACCACCTAGGACCATTTGATCTTCTCCAACAACCTTCACACCATCAAGGAATGTGTTGTCCAATTTTAAAGAGTTGAATCATGGTGTTCAATTTTGTGTCCTAAACATCTTCATTTTTTGTAATGTGTTGATTTGTACACCATATTTTGTCAAGCTAGTTAGTATATTTCGTGTGAAGAGAAGTAAGTCAATAATCCCATACCTTCCCAATTTCGTAACAGAACTTGAGGATGAGTTTTCATTCAGTCATGGGAGTATAATGAGTTGCATTAAGTTGGTTGTGTCAATGTGGCCTTGTTGACTGGGCCTCATCGATGAGGCCTAGTCAATGCATCTTACCATGTGTCGATGAGGCCCCGTTGATGTAGTGTCAATTTTCTTGATTTTTGGCTATGAATACATGCTTGCAACTGCATTGATGGTATAGTATATTGTAATTGTAGTGGAGCTCTTGCAGTTTTTCTATTTGAAAGTTAGAATTTTTCCTCCAAGTGCCCACATCAAGAGTCATTGAGTGTACAAATCTTTATTCAAGCATTGTTATACCTGAGCACGATAGTGTGTGACACAATAAAGATGATATTTTTGATAAACCTTGTAGCACTTTGGATAGATTAGCTACTTTATTTATGCATTTACTATTTCTAATTATTTATTAAATGGTTTCAATTAATTATTAAATATTTCCTAGTTATTACGTTAATGAGACAATTAAACAAGATAGATTACACACATAAGTACGACCACTTCGAGCATAACACATATTCACTTGGTAATTCCAACAACGTTATTGCTTGGTACACCCAGTAGCATAGCGCTTGGTCACCTAGTAGTGGATACATGGGTTTAGGACATGTATGGGAAGTGGGAACAAATACTTATATTATGATTAGTTAAATGATGAGTTAATTGTTAATTTAGATTAGTTAATCAAATCCATTTTTATCTACAATTCACACACCCAACTATAAAACATGAAAATGATAAAAATAAAATACCTTAGTTACACTTAACCATACCAATGAATGTCACAAGTGTAATTGGGAGGACAATGATTGACCTTAAGGATAGATTCAATTTCTAAAAGGCTAGTGCATTGGAAATGACAAAATCTACGAAATTTGACTAGATTGTGCGTGAATGCTTCGTGATTCATATAGTTGGGCATAGGGGTACCTCACCACTCATCAGTGGTGTACACTCATCCAAATGAGTTTATACCTAATTTCACCTTGATCCTACATTAGGATGAGTAGTTGCAGTGGAGAGATATGAAGGGTAATGTTATGTTGCCTCTTGACTGATCTATTCCTAGGATGTTGCTCCAAACTCTTAAGAGGTTGGGCATTCAAGACCTTCATGATGAATACCTTGTACAAGAGTATGACTATTGGGACTACCATCTCACAAAGACATAATGCAAACAAGATTAGCACTAGGAGAAGCATCATGAAGCTATGAAGGGGAAACAGTTCATTAACCCCTTGTTCCTACTGAACCAAAATGACAATGAGGATCCTCCCTCTGGGGCTTCTCAACATAAAGATTCTCCACCCCTTGACATTGGTGATGGGGGTTTTAACCTAAATCTATAGTCCACTATTAACAATCCAAGTTTAGGCAAGAGTGGGAGTCAAGGTAAGGGCTCAGGCAAGCATCATGATGATAGAAAACTTGATGATCATGACTGTGACAAGTGGAGAAGAGGTGGTAGACACCATGGTGATGAAAGTCTTCCTCCCTCTTTGTCCTCTTTATCTACATCATCTTCTTCCTCATTTGAATCTAATCAAAACTGTAAGAGAAGAAAACATGATGGAGATGAATGGTAGAACAATGATCGTAGGCCCCACCATGATCAAAGGGGTAGAAGGGAACATCATAGGCATCATCAAAATCATGATGATAATGAGCTTTTGCTAGCAACTTGAAGCATGCTAAACATCATAGAGGTAGTCATGATCCCAACTAGGCATATGAAAGATAGCATAATCAAACAGTTGGTTATGAACAATATTCTTAGATTTGAGGGGGGATACAACTCAGATTCACAGATCCATCTTTAGATCTTTCACAATGCCTATGCCTTGTAAAACATAGAAAATGACTGGTAGAAACTTAAGCTGTTCCCTAGGATAATCAAAAAAGAAGAAGAAAGTTGGAACATTTCCTTGGAGCTGGAATCAATTCGTAGATAGAGTATGATGCTTGAGCTATTTAATGAAAAATATCAAATGTACTCTAGAGTGTTCAATTTGAGAAAGAAAATTCAAGGCTGATGACAAGAAACACATGAACCCTTGTACATAGGCATGGGCAAGTATTATTCCCTTTTGCACAAATGTCTTGGCCATGGTTATTCTCAATGGGAGAAACTTCATCATATCATAGATAGACTTCGATTTGAAATGAGGAAAACTCTTGGAGTCTACACCCAAGGAAGACTGTTATAACTAAGATCCCATTAGATTAAAAGGCTAATTGAGTAGGTTGCAAAAGAGAAGATGAGCTGAGAAAATGAGAAAGTGTTAAGATGTAAAACTGAGACCCTTCCATTAGAAAAAGGGAGGTCAGATTCTATGATAGTGAGGGGGAAGCATCACTTGATGAGATGGTGTAACAAAAAATCTTACCAATTCAAAAATATGTATTCTAAATTTTGACTAAGGTTGAAAAAATATGGGAATCTTCAAATGAAATATTTTAAACTACTCTAAAAATTATGAAAGAATCCAAAGAACAAGGTAGTGATTGTGACAGCAGGAGAAGGAAAGAAGATGAGCATGCCTACCAAAGGGATAAGGGCAAGGCTACGACAGTAGAAGAGGTTGTGGAGTCAGAATCAAATGATGATGATGGATGTAACATATGCCAATATGAACATCCCAAGGGATATTTTCCTATTGTATCACACTTATAAGAATCTGGGTTGTATGCTTTGAATCGTAGACTAACATGAAGGCAAGCACCCAGAAAGTCACCTTATCCTCAAGGCAACCCAAGGCAATTTCACCACCAACAATAGGCTTATTATCCAAGTGGAGCTCATCGCAACTATATGAGTAGTATCAGTAATGGAAACACCCACATTCTTGGAAGATGTTACCACCGAGGTAGCAGTACCCTTATAGGTAGCTAGATCCGTATGGGTACTATGTTCAGCAACCAATGTCTCCACATAACTCTTCTAGTTATGCTTCTTTTTAGCCTCACTACTACCCTTTAAAGTATTATAGAACTCATTCTCCATCTACTATGAGGAAAAATTCATATCCCTATCATCCTCATCCTTCAACACATGCTCCTCTATCCTAAACTCAATTACCACTTGCTCCATTCATGTAGGATGAAATTCTTGCAGAGCTACAGTAGTATAATGCTATTAGGGTTGTTAACTTATAGCCAGCTCCTCAGCTGAATGGTTCAAAATCCAGATCCTAGAAAAAATCATTCTTTCGAACCAATAGCCCTACTAAGTCCTCACCTACTTATGCAGCCATTTGTCCTATATCTCCTTCATTCTCAGCATCTGTTCTTTTCGAGATCCCTTCAGACCAAACACTTCCCAAGATCCATACAATCATGCTAACCCATGCTATATCTAATTGGATCAAGGTTGGTAACCTTCCTAGGAAAAGAGCTGATCTTAGAAGTCCTCTCATCTATTTGCAAATTGTTGGGAATGAGCCATGTAAGGCTCTTCATAACTCATATTCTAGAGTTAATATGATTTTCCATGAAATGTACAATGCTTTGGGACTAGAATTGGTAGATTAGTCCATCACTATTTCTTTGAGACTAGTGGAGGGCATTGTGACCATTATCTATGGGTGATCATATCCTATCAGTTTCTTGGTAATCAAAGTTGAAAATTACAAGAGGGACTTTTCAATCATTATGGGAAGGGATTGGTTGAGCACTTTTTATACAAAAATGGGCATTAGAGATCTTTCCTTGGAGATTTCTAAAGAAAATACATTTCGAAAGATCAAGAAGAAGCAAGTTCTATGCATCGCGTACAATGATACAATGTGCAATTATGTATAGAAACTTTAGTCTATTAAAAGCACATCAATCAAAGCATGCAAATAGTGTGTAGATGAATCTAAAATCCAAAAGTTCCTATACGCAATAGCCACAAATAGGAGGATACTTAGTGGTTAACAGCTAATTCTAAGAGTAGCACACTTTTCATGGAACCTATTGAGAGCTTAATGTATGCATATGTTGAAGAAATGAATGAATTGGAGCAAGTTCATTGCCAACTCTCCAATGATGAACCTAATGGTACTAATTGGGGAGAGTTGGAAATCCCTAACAGTTTAAAACAAGAGTCCTTAGAGTTGAAAAGTCTACCTACCGACATGGAATATACATTTTTGAAAACATGGAAAGCTAGTGATAATCAATGCTAACCTTGCTCTTGAGCAGAAAAGGATGCTATTGAAGGTGGTCAACAAATGACCAATAGCCTTTGTTTGGTCATATCCTAAACTCATAGTGATTGATCCTAGGATATGCCAGCATCACATCTATACCAATCTAGCCATGAAGCCAAAGAGGTAGCCACAATGGAAGCTGAACCCCAAATTGAAATAGGTCATTAAAGAGGAAATTGAACAACTCCTCAAGGTGATGTTCATCTATACAATTGCAAATAGTGATTGGATTAGCCAACTTGTAATTATGCCAAAGAAAGGTATAAAATGGTAGGTCTATATTTATTTCAAGCTATTGAACATGGTAATATTCAAAGATCATTTTTCATTATCATTTGTGGACAAGGTCTTGGACATTATTTCTAGGCATTGTTATTATAGCTTCCTAGATGTTTATAGTGGCTATAACTAAATTAAGATCATGCTCAAGGATTAGTCCAAAACAACATTCACAAGTCCCCAAGGAACTTTTGCATATCATAAGATTCCCTTGCAAATTTTCAACATCTTATCCTGAGTATTTTTCAGTAGCAAATTGGTAGTAGGATGAAATTCTTCATGGATGACTTCTCCACCTATGATGCTACATTCAAGCAAGCCATAGACCACCTTGAGAAAGTTCTTAAAAGGTGTGTGGAGACTAATCTTTGGCTCAATTGGGAAAAGAGCCATCTCATGGTGTAGGAGGGCATTGTGTTGGGGCATAAAATTTCTCAAGCAATGATTGAGGTGGACCTTGAAAAGATTCAGGTCATCCAAGGAATAACCTATCAAAAAGAAACCATTAAAGATGTCTGATCATTCCTTGGATACATTAGCTACTATCGATGATTCATAGAGAATTTCTCTAAGATCATGAAACTATTGGTCAATCTCACAAAGAAAGAAGCTCCATTCTTATGAACCAAGGAATGTGAAAAGACATTCTAGTAGCTTAAGGAGAAGCTTGTAGAGACTCCAATTCTATGAATAATTGATTGGTCTTGTCCATTTCACATCATGATGAATGCATCAAACTATGCCTTGGGAGCTATGCTTACATAGATGGATGATCAAAAACATTCATATTACATCCACTATGTAAGCCAAAGTACTATGGATGCATATCTCAATTACACCATGATAGAGAAAAAGATTATGATTGTGTTGTATCCTTTAGAGATGTTTAAGAACTATGTGCTTTGATATAAGATGTTTGTGCATATTTACCACAATGCCATTTTCTTCTTAATGAATAAATTAATGGTGATCCCTCGTGTCATATGGTGGCTAGTGATCTTGAAGGAGTTCGATCTAATAATGATAGATCAAAAGGAAACTTAGAATGTGGTTGTTGATCACTTGTCTCGATCACGATTGGATAACATAGAGGATGAGAGCCCACTCTTTGATCAATTTTTTGATGAATTCCTCTTTATTGGTGTAATAAATGAACAAGTACCTACTAAACCAAAATGGTACAATGACATCCTCACTTATCTTCTCACTCAAGAGATGCCATAAGAGTTAGACCACTAGAAGAAATAATAGTTTCTTCATTAGGCCAAATGCTTCATGAAGATTAATAGACACCTTTACAAGGTATGCATCGATGGCCTAGTTCATTGGTATGTTCTTGATGCTAATCAACTACAAATTCTCCAAGACACTTACGAGGGTCCTTATGGGGACCCCTATGTAGGGAGATGCATGACCATGAAAATCCTGATGGCAGTGTACTATTGGCCAATAATCTTTAGAGATGCCCATCAATTCATCAACTCTTGTGAATGCTGTTAACAAGATGGTGGGATGACCACTCAAATGGATGGACCTTAGTAGTGGATCTAACCATTATAATCCTTTGACATCTAGGTCATAGAATTTATGGATCCCATCACACCCATGTCACTATTGACTATTATACAAAATTAGTAGAAGTAGCAATTGTCACTGACTATACATCATCCACTACTGCATGGTTTATACAAAAAAATTTTGTAAATAGTTTTGGAGTGCCACATGCACTAATTTCTTACAATGATACTCATTTTATAGGTGCTACCTTTTGCAAGCTCATGTAATGCTTGGGGGTTGAGCATAAATTAACAACATTCTACCACCCCCAAGCCAATGGTTAAGTAGAGGTTACCAATAGAAAGATTTCAAAAATCTTAATAAGAACAATTAGCAAATATAGAAGAGACTGGAGCATAAAACTTAATGATGTCCTCTAGGCATATCATTTGACATGGAAAATCCCTATAGGCTACTCTCCCTATGAGCTGGTGTACAAAAAATTACCAACTTTGCCAATTCAATCTGAGAACTATGCACTTTTAATAGCTTGTGACCTTGAACTTGATCTGAGCCTTGCATAATAAGAGAGATTGATAAACCTTAACGTGCTAGATAAGAATCAATTTGTGGCCCTGTTCTTAAATGAAGTGCACAAAGCATTTAGTAAACAATGTCATGACCATAGGATAAGGAAAGTGAAATTTTAACTAAGAGACAAGGTTCTCTACTAGAACCCCACACATGTACCTTAATGAACTAAGTTCCAAATGTTGTGAGAAGGGCCTTACATCATTCATGAAAATTTTCCTTCTAGGGTCATGTTAATTTACAAACTTGAGAGCCTGAAAAAAAAGTAGCTGGTCAACACACAACAAGTCAAATCTTTCCATGAGCCCATGCAAGCCAGTGCAATGATGCCTCATTAGATTAACAACCACACTCAATCTTTTAGATCTCCTCCTTTCAACTTAGTCATGGGGAAGATGGCTATGCATGCTAATTTATTGAGTGGCTTCACACTTTTCCTACTTTTTTGTTTTTATATCATTTTTCTTTTACACTTTGTTATTTTTCCAAATTTTTGTTTTATAAAATTTTTCACATGTTTTATTTACTTGAATATTTTATAATTTCTTTTATATTTATCCTTATTTTGGTGTGAATTCTCCTTGTCTTCTAATAAAAGTGCTTTATTGCCAATAGGACTCAATGATAATGTGGCTAGTTACTAATGGTGGTTTGTATCTAATATTTTTTATTGCTAATGTCTGGTTCCTATTTTTCAATTTTTATGATCAATAACTAAGACACATTTCTTTTTCATGGTACCTGCAATGAGTTCACATCATCCACCCATTCATTAGCTCCATGGTTTTCCTAGTTTTGGAAATATGAATTAATAAAACTTTAACAAACTTATGATCTTGGTAGTTTCCAAACTTGGGAAAGATTCACAGGTTAAAAAGGGTGTGACTTCAAGGGGATTCAATACTTTTTGTGCCTCTCTATTTGCTTGAGTGAATGTGTTTTTTCATAGATTTCTTACTATTCCATGTCGACCAATAACAAGAAGTTGAATAAGTCTTTGCATGGTGTGGTTCTCATCCAAAAATTTATGAAAACCATAAAATGTTCAAAAAAAAAACATGATGGAAATTCAAAGCACATCCCTTAGACAAAATAAATGGGCTACAAGAATTAGTTATGGGACTAGAAAGACATGTTACCCATGACTGAAGGTCCCCTCTAACTAAGATCCTTTCTCAGTTCTTGCTTCTCTTTTCTTCTCAAATAAGGAATAGTGGTTATCAGTGGGAGCATTCTTGTGTCTCAAGGAGGTGGACTAGTCCTAGAGTGATGATGCAAAGTCACTAAAAGTGGTTGATTTTGGTTTGGACTAAGGTAAGACTTTATCGAGTCATTTAAACCATGAAATTCAAAAGAGACTTCATGTGACCATGATTGGAACATCTATTTCATTCTCTATCTCATCCATCAAATGCTCTCGATAACTCACCTCACTAATGGTTTTCATGTTTTTTTTAATGTATTAGTTTGACATGTTGAAATTATTAGGTAGATTCTTTGGGTTTTGGTGCTTAGTTTTTGATAACCATTAATCAATTATGGGACTCACAAACTCCTTAGTTGAGGTTATGCAAGGGAAAATGGGCATTAGATTGCTATGGGAAGGACCCACTTGCATAGCTCTTGGTTAGGCTAGTTGAGTCCCTTATCCTTAGACAATTTTGTAATCAAATATTTTGCATTCCCCATCAGTTGCATCCAACTATGTACTCAAGAAATTTCTCCAATCATTCTCCATCTTTTGTAAACTCTCAAACCCTCTTCATGTATTTCATTGTATTCTTGGCTTTTTGGGCTTCTATTTAACTCCAATTTCACTTAAAAACTCCTTATATTTTTTAATTTTTGACTTGGTCAATGGTGATCAATAGCCACATTGAGTAGGCCTAGTCAATGCAACTAACCATGTCAACTAGGCCTCATTGACAAGGCCCAGTTGATGCAAAGGAAAAATTCTATAAATAGCACTATTACTTAGGAATTTTTTGCCATTTTCTTCAAACGTAAGAGGAGTTTTTTCAATTTCTCAAAGCCAAAAACCTTTCAAAACTCATAACTTTCAACTTGTTTGTCTGATTTACTCTGTTCTTTAGCCTTGTAGCTTCCAAAGGTACACTTTATGTCATGGGGGCCACAAACCTTAGGTTTTTGATAGATGCTTTCTTAGAATTCTTCTAACTCCTCGATGAGTTTAATGAATAAAATAATATTAAATCATCAACCTATGAGAGTTAAACCCTTCCAACATACTCTAGTCACCTACCTAATTAGATAATATTAAAATAATCAAACAAGCCATAATCACAACTTAGCCAAGTGTAACTACCCCAAGATATAAGGTATTTCAAATGTTTCAAAGTTACACATTAAGTGCTAATCCTTGGTCATGTTGTGTTTATAGATGGCACCTAGACCAAAACACTTGTATTAAGGATAACCATCTCAACCAAGGGACAAAGGACCAAGAGTTGAAAGGGAGAAACAAGAGTAGGCAATAGAAACTCATGCACCAAGACCTCTTTGGGAGGAGCTCGAAGTGAGATCAATCCAAAATATTCGCAAGGAAGTATTCATAACAAAACAATCCCATAAAGATGAGGCACTAGGACCAATGCCAAGACTTGAGGTCACATTAAATCAAGTATGCCTTGATCAGATCAAGCCTTGTGACATCCAATGTTTAGTTTTCCAAGAATTGAACTTTGGACCATTCTTGGAACATGCTTCACTACAAGTCAAGACATAGTTGTAGAAGTCTCCCATATGGCCAATCATCATTCCAATGGGGAGTAGTACATGGAAGAGACATATCTCTTTTGGAATGATAGGTAGGTGGGAGCCATTGTGAAGATCAAGGACATTCAAGTGTCCTACTTGGTGAAGGCTATTACGCAAGCCCTAGGGTTGCCTGATATTGGAACAAATCTAGCAGAGATCTCTACACAAGTAGACTTGGAAGAAAAGGAGTGGACCTAGTGATGCTATGGATTAGATTGCAAGGAGTATGGTGTACTCACCCTAGCTAAGCATGTATATTTCAATATAGCATCTTATCACCTTAGTCCGATGGTGAGGCCAAGTAAGGTGACTGCCTTCTCCACTCGTGTGTGTGCTAATCTGAGTGAAAAATTCCTTGTAAACCTTCCACAATTGATCTATCTAGACATAGAGAAGTAATTTAAGGAAAATGAATGTGGAAGGAAGGCTTTGTCCTTATCTTACCTCATAAAAAAGTTATGAAAAATGGTAGGAATAGTTGGCTATGCCAATAATACACTCTTTTTTCTTATTGGCCAGAAATGATGAAGGAAAAGAGCCTTGCCACAGCCAAAGAAGAGGAGTAGCATCCACCACCTCCACCACCCACTCATGAAACAACATTGGAGTGTCATGCTACCCTTGAATGAATGCATGAGATCTAAGAGTATCTCTTGTGTGAGTAAGAGCAATGAGTAGGAACGAGTAGTGGTAATTCATCTGTGTATCATCCAACAATGAGTTACCTTAATGAAGTGGCTCAAACCATCAACCAGATGGAGGAGTTGGACCAATCTTTTCAATGCAAAGAATGTAGTTGCCTATGAGATTGAATCCTAGTGTCCAATAGGTAATGTTCTATCTCTCACAATAGAAGTAATTCCTAGACATCTCTAGGAACGTTGTTACTTTCTTGGTGAATCTAGAGGAGGGTAAGGGGGTAACTGTCTTAGTGATGCAACATCATGAGTAGGAGATAGTAGCAGAGATGGTTATTAATAAAATTTCCAAGGCATTAAATGCACTTGCAATGTCTGTACAAGATGTTTCTACACTTTGAGATGTGCAGATTTTTGCAAGAACAATTAGCAACAAATTAAGTGTAGCCCAACATGAAGAGTTGATAAATTGACTGGTAGGAACTAGGCAACCAATATTGGATGTCTTTGACCTTTCAGATACAATCACTACAACCCACTTGGAGTTACTAGAAGTAAGGGGGAAATTCATTATCATGGAGGGACAACTAAAAATAGCCCAGGCTCAAAACCAATACTTGGCTATAGAGGTTGCTGAATTAAGAGCCCACCTTACTGATCTTGTGATTCTTAGCCCTATGTCGACCTGTGAAGAAGCTTTTTAACAACTTCAAGAAAAGCTCAAGAAGGTTGAGGCTATAAAGAAGATGATGATTTTTGATTAAACCTTGGCTAATGCAACCATGCACAATATCCAAAAGGCCTTGCATCAAACTCACCAAGAGAATGTCACCTTGACTGTATAGAATCACCACCTATGGAATATTGATGTGCAAAAGTAGCAAATGTAAGATTTCATCCATTAACAACAAGAGTAGCTACCTAGAGTAAACATGAAGTTGAGAAGATTGGCAGCCAAAAATAGAAATATCTCCATGGAGGATCTCCAAGCCCTTCACTAAAAATCTACAATAGAGGTAGTTGCCTAGTAAAATGAGGCTCTCAAATTTGAGAAATTCAAAAATCACTATAGAGATTAGGTTGATCAATAGAAAGAAATCAATGAAAAAAATATTCAGATGGTAAAGGAAAAATTTAATGAGGCCCTTTAGTAGCTCAAGGAAGGAGGAGATGTCTAGCAACCTATCTTTAATGGGCTCAATGACTACAACAAGGTGGAGGTCCACATGAAGGAGCTATAGATCAAGGAGATGATGGAGTACATGGAGCTTGCCAATCTCTATTATGCAAATCTAGTAATGCTAACTGTCGAACTACCATAGTCCAAATTGGAGAAATAGGTAGCTAATTTTTACTTGTTGTAAAAGGTTGATTTTAAGCATCACAAAGACACCAAGCAAAAGCTTGAGGTGGAAAATGCAAAACTTGATGTTCTCAAGCAGTGCTTCACTAATCAATGGTCTATAGCTAAGAACCTAGCCAAGAGACTAAGTGACTACTAGGAGATGTAGAATGTAGTAAAGGTATTCGAAGTTGAACACAAACTTTTTGTTGCCTAGTTTGTTAATGTAAAGGAGCTATTCCTAGCAATGCCCTGTCCTTGAGATGTTCCCATGCCAACCCACATTCACGATGTGATGTGCACTATGAAAAATCCTAGGAGTAAGGAGAAGAAGATGAAGGAATTATTGTATGCCTTCCATCTTTCACTAGAGGTTGCAAGTACTGCAAGACAATCACAACCACCTTAACCATCATGTGTGTCTAAAGTAGGAGAAGGTCCTTTGGAGCCTCAGGAACCTCCATCACCTGGGACCATTTGAACTTCTTCCTTGTTTTCACATCATCAAACTTATTGTGTTTGTAATTTTTATCTTAGTATTCAATTTTATTGTCTTGAACATCAAAATTTTGTAATGATTGTAGTTCCATATACTGAAGCACTTAGTATTTGTCCATGTGTGTTGTGTTTGTGTATGTTAGTAGTTTGACAATAATCCCATACCTTCCCAAAATTTTATAAGAAACTTGTTCCTCCTTTTATTCACTCAAGGATGAGCTTTTATTCACTTGTGGGGGTATGATGAGTTGTGTTTTCTTGGGTCCCATCAATGAGGCCTAGTCGATGTAGCCCAATTGACATGCAATTTGATGCATTGATGTGGCCTCGTCAACGCAATGTTTATTTTTCCTATAAATACATGCTCACCCATTGTGTTTATGACATCTTTTGTCATAGTTGTAACAAAGCTCTTATAGTTTTGTCATTTGAAAGTTACAATATCTTTTTAAGTGCCCACAATAAGAGTCAAAGAGTGTACAAATCTTTACTTGAGCATTGTTGTACCTAAGCTTGGAAATGTGTATAGTAATAAAGATGAGCTTTCTAATAATCCTTGTAGCACTTTGAAATAGATTAATTATTTATTTATGCATCTAATGTTTTATGTAATTTCCTTTAATGCTTTAAGTAATTAAGCTAAATTAAGAAAATTAAGCTAGATCAAATAAAAATTAATAAAGCACATAAGTACGCTTGACGCTTGGTAATCCTAGTAATGCTTACCATTTGGTAACTCAGTAGCGTTACACATGTTCATGATGTGTACGACAAGTGAGAACAAATGCTTATGTTAGGATTAGTTAGGTGTCACTTGTTAGACTAAAATAACAATTTAATTATTTTATTTTTATTCATTATTCTTTATCCTTAGGCAATTTAAAATACAAAACATAAAAATGATAAAAATCATATGCCTCAATTGCACTTAACCATACCTTTGCATTTCACAAGTGTAATTTGGAAGACTGATTGTAATGGTTAGTTTCACTTCCTAGAGGCTAGTGTTTTTAGAAGGCTATGAGTCCACAGAATTCAACTAGATTGCGCATGAATGCTTAATGATTCGTATATTTGGGCATAAGGTCTACTTGTTGCTCATCAGTTTCTATATTTTGGAGAAACTCAAAGCAAATGAGGATTTCATAGAAACAATTGTAGAAATGAATTCACTTCATAGGGTTATTACCAGTATGTTGGTTTATCTCTAGAAGCATGTTCATACTTGAAACAGAAGATGAGAAACTTATTTTCAAAGAGAATGTTGTAGTTACAAAGAAATAATGTCACATTGTTGTTTTAATATGACACATCAACAAGAGTTGAAGAGAGGAATCTAGTAATGACATTATAGTTACAAAGAAATGATGTGATATCAGTGTATTAACATGGCACATCAACAACACTTAGAATATAAAAGAAAATTATAAAAATAGAAACAAATAATAAATCCTAGAAACAATGCCTAGTTTTGTAGAGGCTCTTCTTCTAGCATTAGAAAGATGTTGTGGTAGGAATTTTCCTAATAATGAGATTTGACATAACCTAATATGAAACTAAAATAGGAAACCTTATGATCTCAAAATTGTCTAGTAGAATTAAATTTTCAATTGATGTCCCTCAAATCAAAAGAGGACTTGCAGATTATGGGGAAAAGCCAACAATCTAAGCTAAATGTTTTTGCTAAACATTAGTGAATTAAATGCAAAAGAAAAAGCATGTGCATGAAATAGCCAATAAGAGATGAATAGAAAAATGCATATAATGTAGAGAAAAAAGAAATAGACTTCTATACAATGCAAAAGGGATAAATGAGCATACTTGTGGCTAGTATTAGTAAAACATTTAGAACATTATAGATTTAGAAAAAGCTAAATCTAAAAGGAAAATGCTAGGAATAGATCTAGATAAAACCTAGAAATAGAAAATTGAAAAGGGATGGATCCAAATTACAAACTAAGTAAGAGAATAGGAGCCTAGTAAATATATTCCAAGAGGTGTACCAAGTATTAGGGGCATCTAACAAGAAGCTATGTTACTTTGTTCCTTCTCCAATGCATGAACCTAATGTAGTTCTAATGAAAACACTAGTAGATTTAGTGGTTAATAAACTAGAGGGATGGATTAGATTAGTGCATTAACATGATTTTGAATGATTCTCCATGTGTCAAGAGGACGACATGAAGGAAATACAATGCATTAGCATGGAAAAAGGAAGAGAGGAAAAGAGAGTAGTTATTTTGTGAGAAGAAAAACTTTTTGAAAGAAGTTTTCAAATTACTAATCATAGAAAATGAAACAATTTTGAGTAGCAGAGATAGATAGAAATGGTAATAGATGCAACCCTTTTTCATTTAGGGGTATCTTATTTATAGGTCAAAATGCCTACTAGATCATGTAGGAATAATGCATTGGAATCCATAAAATATTTTGGAGGATTCTAGAAGATTTTGGATAGGAGAATTGATGTGTATATGTGAAGATTGATGTTAGATATTGAATGCAAGATTGATGTTAGAGATCAAGAAGCTAATGTGCTACAAAAATGAGATATGATGTTGGACATCGAAAGTGAGATTGACAATGGACTTCAAAAGCTAAAAATAGAATCAATGCTAAAGTTGACATTAGACATCAAAACTAGAAGCCTTAGATGAAGAGGCAAAGTGATGCTACTAATGATGTTAAACATCATTTTTGGAAAGCTAAAGATGAAGATCTAGAAACTACATTTAAAATGACATAGGATGTCAAATCTAGATAGCTAAAGATGACCTTATTATTAAAAATTCATAGAATGTACCTAGAACCTTGACTCATGTAGAAAAAACCAAAGTGGATATAACACCAATGTATCATACTTAATCATAAATGTTAATTTTCAAAGTTTTGCAAAACTTACAAAAAAGTACAAATTCTAGAGACCTAGATTACTAGAATTTTTATTGATTGGTCATCCTTGCCTTAGAGATCCATGGTGCATGTCAAAATATAGTTTTTGCAAGATTTTAGAGCCTTGATGATGGTGATACTAGTGCTAATACTAACACTAATGGTGTGATCAAGCTAGTGGTAATGCATTAGATTATATCAAAACATCATAATTAAGCATGCTTGGGCTAAAGTAGTATGTGTGACATCTCAGAAATCATGTCACTAAAGATAAAGCTCATGACTTGTTGGTATGTTGCTCTATCTGTCTTTAGCTTGAAATACATTTTCATGTAATAAAAGATTTCCCATGGGATTATGAAAATTGTGAAGCATTGATTTTTGGGATTAATTTGAATTTGTTTGTAGCCTAAAAAACCATCCATGAAACTAAGTAAAGTGTAACCTACCTTTATGCCTATGAGTTGATCGATGTTGGGTACCAAAAAATCATTTTTCAATGTCACTTTGTTGAGGTGATGAAAATTAATGCATATTCTAATAGCTCTATTTTTCTTGGAAATAATCATCATGCTAAATATCCAATTAGATTAATCTATGGTACATATAAATCTCACATTGTAGAGCTTGGTGATCCATATTTTATGACTAAACCCATATTAGGCTTGCGTTTTTGGGCTTTTTACTTGATAGGTTTCAAACCTTCCTTAAGTATGATGATGTGTTGCATAAGAACAAGATCCAAACTGGGCATGTCATCATATCTCTATGCAAAGGTGATACAAGTTTTTTTAAGTGTTTCCAAAATAATTTCCTTAATATCATCAGATAGGTTTTTGTCCAACTTTAAGGTCTTTTCCTCATTTTGGTGATTTGCTATAATGAGCTCTAGTGATGGATCATTAGTCGAAATGGGTTCATGACCTAAGAAGGAAAGGTTAGTTTGAGGGATTAAGTCTTCCTTGGTGATATCGAGGGTCAAGATGATAAAATCTAAGAAGTTAAGGGGTGAAAAATCAATGAAATCATAGTTGAGTGGCTAAGAGATTCGCCCATGAGGCTTGTCCTAGATGAGTGGTTTGCACAAATGATAGAGTAAGTCAGGATTCATGGCCTATAAAGTATGAGAAAGAAGTAATAGTTATATGAAAATGAAATTAAAATGAGAAAAAGAGTTAGAAAAGATTTCAAGTTTACTTGCATAAAACAAATATAGTTAAAAATAAAAATAAAAAAAATTATTTTAAGGAAGAGATAGGAAGGAAATTCTAAGTTTCGATAAAGAATGAAAATTTTCTTAAATATTGAGAGAGAGAAAAATTTTAAAGTTTGGGAAAGATAGAAAAGTTAGAAAATTTTGTAATGTTTGTAGGAGAGAGGAATAACAAAGTTACGTAAGGAAAGGAGGAGATCATGAAAAAATTTTCTAAGTTTGAAGAGGGAAAAAAGTTGGAAATTTTCATGGTAGGATAACTGGAAGATTTTTTAAGGGTTGGAAAAGTTAGAGAATTTTTTGTAACATGGAATCAACATAGAAGAGTTAGAAATTTTTTTTAAGCTTTCAAGGTAAAACCGAAACCCAAAATTTTTTTTGAGGCATGAAAAATTTAAAACTAAGAGTGACAAATTTTTGAAGTGTTAAGATTAAGATAAGAAAATCAAACTTTCTTACCTCTAGAAATTGAACCCAAAAACCAAATGCAAGGGTACAAGAATAAAAACTAAAATTTTATCTAGGATTTTGTTGTTTTCGTTATTGTTGTGTTATTTTTTTAATAGTGTTAGGATGGTCTCAAGCATTATAATTTTATCTAAGTGTTAAGGGATTTGAAAGATGGGAAAATTTTGGGCCAAGTGATAGATTTAAGACTTGAAATTTTCTAAGTTTTGAGCCTTAGAAGAAAAAGTTAGAATTTAATCAAAGGGGAAGTGCACTAATGTAGGCACATGTACAGACAAGTTTCATTTATTATTTTTAAGTTTTTTTTATATTTATGATTTTTTTATTTTTTTGGAATTTCATTATTTTTCTTTACTTTATTATTTATTTATTTATATTGAAGTTTGTATGGGAATACATCAACAAGGAAGAATTAGTGAAAGGCATGATGGAGAGTGTAATAGAGAAGTTAAGGTTATAAAAATGTAATATAAAGTGGAGTAAATACTAAGATGAAGTAATAAGATTATGCTAATTAAAAAGGCATGATTAAAAAAAATAAAGATAAATAATTAAATTTATGTTAAGAAGTTAAAACTAATTTCATACTATGAAACATACAAAAACATAAAAAATAAACAAAGATAAAACAATAAAGGAAAGAAAAGATTTGAGATTGTAATGCCTTAGCAATGAATTTCCTAACATTGAACCTAGTGGAAAACTTTACACTCTTAATGGATTCAACGACGTCTAATTCACCAAATCCTAAGTCCACGAATTCATAGATGCTAGATGACTAAGGAATGATTGCATTAGACTCATTAATTTCTTTTATTGAGGACATTTGGCTAACACATGATAAGTTGTCTAAAATCCGTGTGGTGATGTACATTAGAAGCTAGCACATGATACCCATTGTATGATGTATTTTGATGTTCTTCCCATTAAAGACCAAATAGTTAGCCTCATAACACTAAGGATTGAACATAGATGAGATCACATGAACATTGGGCTAAATGTGCAAAGGCATTACAATGGACTCTTGCAGCTCCTTCAATGTCACATGATGTTCCTTTGATATGGAAATGAGGTCAAAGAGGGAAAGATTTATCCCTATTAACTTCATGGTAGCAAAAATTTTAGGCATAGCCTTATTTCTAGAGGTTGGGTTCTTGCAAGCTAGTGTAGAGGGAACAACATTAGATGTGATTGGTGGAGTTGAGATGACAATGGGAGTAGCAGGATTTGCATTTGATGCATCTTAGAATGAATTTTTTTTTGTTTAGCTTGTTGGATAGTTCCTTCCTTTTCCCCTTATCATCTGCTATTACATTCTTTTGAGAATTTGTGAGGATCTTGATGGAAAAAGTAGGGGTAGGAAGAAAGGAAGGCTTTTGTGAATTGCATGAAGAGAAATGATGATATGGTGAACATATAGCGTAGGAAAGGATAGGAGGATAATGAACAGGGTAGGTAGGCATGAAAACTATGTTCTTTAGGAAAGAGGGAGGATAAGAGAAGGAAGTTAGGATGGCATAGAAACTTCATCATATAGAGAATTTGTGTCAATGACTAATGGAATCATTCATATATTATGGGAAGGAGGGACATTGGTATCATTCCAAAAAATATTAAAAGGATGAGAAATACTAGTAATAGTATGACTTCATTTGGACAATAAAAGGAGCTCATGGAAAAATTCTTTTGGATTCTAGGTTGAAGACTAAAATTCTCCTTGAATGGGAATTCAAGGGATCTTGATAAATTTGCATATTTTGGTTACTGGGTTGGATGGGAGTATTGAACATGATTTCTCCTTCTTCTATCAACACCTAAACATCATTTTTAAGGATATTATAATCCTAAGTATCATGGCCTAGTACATCACAATAGTGGCAAAATGTTTTGGGATTGTATCATTTAGAAATAAGTGGCTCTCCTTTCATGCATGAGGGAGCATCAATGATCAAGGTTTGAAGCCTTTTGAATCAAGCCCTCATTTATTTTGAAACTTGATTACATGTTACGTCCATCCTTTAGTAGCATGTTGTACAATTGCATGTATGTCATTAGAAATATATGGTACATGGACTAGTCTTTTTATGGCCTAATTGATTACTCACCATTATTGAACATGTTTTGCTCACTATCATTGGGCTTTGGATTAGAGATCATATTCTTATTCTCATCTTTGCCTCCATTGCCCCCACTGCCTTCACCACTTGATGATAAACCTATCATAGTTTGGTTCACCAAAGCCGCTATTTGACTAGTGTTTTAAGTGGCCATATCCTTACCTAATACTTTGTTTTCTTTATCTCTGAAGTTGAATCACTCTAGATCATTGCACTAAATGAACATCTTGTTAATATATTTAGTAGAGGTGATTGTGTCATAGAGGCTACGTGGGTTTGGGTAGATCGACTTCCCACTAATGTACTCATTTAAGATCCCTTTATAAATGTCTAGAAACTAATCATCAAGTAATTGGTGAGTGAGCTTCATCATGGTGGGGTTCCATCATGAGATAAACTTAGAGATAGATTTATTAAGAGCTTTTTTGATGGCCAATAATTTCTATAGAGTTTCATCTTAATTAATTTTGTACTTAAACCTCTCCACAAAGGTTGAGAAGAGTTAATTCAAGGAGACAATAAACTCATGAGACAAGGCTTGATATCATTCCAACATCTTTCTTATCAAGGAGTTAAAAAAATGCATAATATGGTATGGGGATAACTGGCTAATAACATACATTCATTATAGAAGTTAATGACATGGTTTGTAGGATCAAATTCTTCATTATACTTAGTAAAATTTAGTAATGAAACACCTTTTGGAACTTAAGTAGGGAGAATCAAAGGACTAATGAAATCAATAAGGTAGAGATTGTAGGACTACCTCCATGTAGTGTTGTGGCTTTCCATGTTTGGTCTTCATTTCCTTGGAGCCTAGACATGAGGTCTTGCATTGGGAGCATTATTTCAAGTGGAGCACTAGAAAGTGATAGAACTATTAGATTACCCAAAATAGAGTTGTGAGAGGGTAAAAATGATTATGGTTGTATAATGGTCAACATGGGAATTTAAGGTGTGTTATATTAGGTATAAAAAATGGTAGTGACACGTGTGTTATCAAGTTTGTGTCATATGTGATATTAGTTGAAAAGGATTTAACATTAAATTCAAACTTGAAAGATGGAATAATCGATTAATAGTGCTATTATTTGAAAAGAGGTCATATGCAGATGGCATACTAGTAGCTAATGAGATTATAATAGTGAGGTTAATTGAATTGGGTAGTGAGATAGAAATGTTTTGTGGATTTAGCACTGAAAAGGGATTTGAGAAACTAATGAGGTTTACATGCTATGTTATAGGAATCTTTAGTGGATGAAAGGGGTCTATAGGAAGAGTAACATAAGGAGCCTCATCTTATCATCATTATGAACACTAATATCTCCACTTTTCTTCCTTAGTTCATCATGAAAACAAAAATTTTGATAGTTAACATTGATATTAGTGTTCCCAATAAGATGTTCCCTAATACCATTCGCCATGAGCTATATTTCATCCTTAGTGAGTAAATAATGCTCAGACTAGGTGAGCTCGATGGATTGGATTTGGTTGGGTAGGAAAGGTCCCAAGCCATTAGCTACCTCATATTCAACCTTAACTCATTCTTAAGCATTGCGATGCTTAGCCCCCTTTTTGTGCATGTGACTTTGTAGTCATGTTGCATCATGGGTGTTGTAAGTATCTAAGCCTTTCACATTTCCATCAGCTTACAAACTTGAGATCCTTAGTAGGAATTAGATCCTTACCTTGCCATGGTATCAAAGAGAGTCTCCTCTGTACACTTAAAAAATAAATAAGAATCAAGTAAAATACTAAAAGTAAAGATTTTAAGTACTAGAAAGAATATATAGATTGCTAAGCTATAAGTTCAAGATAGAAATCCTATTAATCCTCCTTCTAGTGTTAAAAATGGTCATATAGAAATATGCTTTACACCTCGACAATGATACCTCCACAAACTATGTGTTGAGATACTTAGCTTTCTTTGGATTGATGTAATCCTCAATAAATCAATAATTATGAAATGAATAGGAATGAATCCTCCAATAAAATATAGACTTATTCTCTCACACATGAACTAGAAATGGTAGAAAATAATAAAAAAGTAAAGTTTTTAATTCTAAAAGTGACAAAGTATAAAATCAGTAGAAAAATGACTTAGTATGAATGACTTAGTGTAGAATAAGCTATGAATGATGGAATAAAAATTAAGTGTAAAATATAGATAAAGAACATAAAATATTAAAATAGTGTAGCTATAACATGAAAGAAAGGGTCTCAATTCTCTTCCTAAATGATATATTTTTTATGCTAAAAATGCTAGAAATTTGACTACATATGGAATGAAATGTGAGAGATAAAATAACAACTAAGTATAAAACTTATATAAAAATATATAAAATATTAAGATTTTAATATTATTATACAAAAATAAGGATCTTGGATCCCTTCCAAAAAATATAATTTTTATGTAGGAAAATGACTAAGTGAAAAATGCCAAAAATTTTGACTAAGTATAGAATGTGATGTAAGAGATAGAAAAAATTCTAAGTATAGAATGTGAATACATAAGTCTAAAATAATGAAAGTGAGATTCTTTGATATGGAAAAAAGGTTTCAAATTATTTCTCAAATAATAAAATGATTTATTGATGAATTGCAATGTGTTCACCTCCTATGGAGGGCCAAACCAAAAATTATAGGAGAAAAGCATAAGTATGATAAAACTAATAAAAGAAGATTAAATCTTGAGAAAAATATAGATTTGAAGAATGCACTTGAACCTCTAGAGGGTTAGGTGATGGATGGAGAAGTTGTAGGTGTAATCTAAAGTCAATTCTATGTTAAAACAAGGTTGTTTCAGCTATGATTCCTATCACTAACATTGGAGCTAAAAAAATTCTAACTCTAGAATGTGGTGTGGAAGCCTAATAAAAAATCTATTTGTTGAATTTCTCATCGAAGGTGTAGAATGTAAGGTATTGAAGGTAGCCAAGGAATACATGGTTGTTGCAAGGGTGATAAGTGCTTGTGCTCTTGATCTCTTGAGAATTTTTTTTTAAAAAAATGCTTTCAAATCTCAAAAGGTCTAACCTAAAATTTGAGTTTTAAGTTTGTATTTATATGTGTAGAGTTACTAAATTTAACTTAGGGATTCTAAAATTGAAATTTAAGTTAAGTGTAACTTGTCACTGAGTTTCAAAGTAGCAAGTCTAGTTTTTAGTTCTAGCAAATGCAGAAACTTGTTAAAGTGATGCTAATGCTGAAATTGATACTAATGCAACATTAGTGTTAGTTCTTAGAGTTAAAAAAAATTCAACAATTTTCCTAACCAAAAATTCTAGCTCTAAGAAAGTTGAAACTAACTTCAAACTGAGTTGGGATAACAATTTTGAAGCACTAAAATACTTGTAAAGTAGTGAAAATTTGTGCACTTAGTGTATGGGATGATTTGGAGATGAGTTTCAATCTTGCAAATGTTCCATATTTAGTCAAAAATGTTAATTTTTAAAGTTTTAGAAAACTTGCAATAGGTGCAAATTCCAGAAGCTTGGAGCATCAAAATGACTACTGATGAGTTATCTTGGCCTTAGGGGTTCATGGCACTTAACAAAACATAGTTTTGATAATATTTGGGAATCCAAAAGATGGTGTTACCATCACTAACACTAATGCTAATCTTTCAAAGTTAGAAAAATTTTGACAATTTTTCTAACCAAAAATTCTAACCCTGGAAAGGTCAAAACCAATCCTGAAATGAGTTGGGATGGAAATTTTAAAGCATTAAGAGACCTATAAAGATGTCAAGATGAGTTTTGATCTTCCTTGTGTCCCATACTTAGCCAAAAATTTTAATTTTCCAAGTTTTGAAAAACTTGTAAAATAGTGTTAATTATAGAAACTTGGACTATCAAAACTACTTCTGATGAGTCATCCTAATATCAAGGATCCATGGTACATGTCAAAACATAGTTTTGGAAAGATTCAAAAGTCCCAATGATGGTGATATCAATGCTATCACTAATTATGTTCAATTTAATCTCTACATCTTGAGAGAAAAAACTTATTTTAGAAGAGCTCTTGAAGACTATCATTATTTCAGTAAACACTACTATATAGGTACAAATGAGCTCATCCATTATATAATCTTCTTCATATGATGCTGATTTTTTTGGGGGGGGGGGGGTCGGACCCCAAAAAGAGAATTTTATTAATAGAAAACAAAATTTAGTACATAAGCTACTTCAATACTTAAAATTGAGGAAGGGGTTGACTGAGACTAATATAAACTGTGTGCTGATTTTTTTGTTTCTTGAGTAGAGAATATCACCACTAACTTACCTATAGGATCAATTTTTAGACTTTTTATTATTCCATTAGTTTACATAACTATTAAGATTGTGAAAAATATTTCTCTACCATTGTTTCACATGAATGACAATGCTATCTTGAATGTGATCTTATGGATTATCATTAAGTGACTTAGAATTCAAAAATAGGTGACTTATTTAGACTTTTACTATGTCCTTTTTTGATTTAATGGATGGTCTAAGATGGATCTCATAGGGTCTATTAAGATTCCCTTCTCTATCAAAAACTTAATCACCTCTCAAGCTTTTTTTATGGTAGTTAAAGACTATTATGGTATTAATGCAATCCTAGGATGATCTTGGTTAGACTACCATTGTGCAGTTTTTTCACCATTGCATCAAGAAATTTACTTATCTTATAAGGATTAGAAAGTAATAATTGAGATTGATTCTAAAATCTCATTCATTTTTTCTTTAGATGTTGATATTCAAAAGTTATGTAAACCTTATAACTCAACTATAAATAGTAAGAACAAAAATAAATATGATCCTATAATTATTCCATGATTTAAACTTAATTGCAAGTTTCTAAACATAGGTTTTGAGGAAGTAGAAATAGTTTTCTTAATTAAATTAATGAAAACTCTCCTGTCTCATTCTTAGGCTAATAAGTTCATATTAAAAAATAAAAACAATGAGTCTTAAACTTATTATTGTTGATTGTTAGTTTTTTCATTATTAATCTATTGATCATTTAAAGGCTTAGTTAGCACCTTTTGTATCATAATGTTATATTTTATACTTAGAAAAATAAAACAAAAACTATAAAAATAGCAAAACATAAAATCCTAGATGCATTTATCTTTTATTCGCTTTGCTAATTACTTTCTTAATCACATCATCTTTCAATAATAGTTATAAAAGTTTTTAATTCTTATGAGAATTCATTATTATTTTCTAGAATTCTATCAAATCCTATGTATTTATTGTTACTTGGTCCTTCGTCTCATTGTTATTCTTTATTTTTTCTTGAAAATGTAAGCCTAAAGAATCTCCTTTATCTGTATCAAATCATCTCAAATATTAGCATCTTCATCATCACCATATTAAATTATATCAAAACAAAATCAAAGTAAACTATATTTTCCCCTATTTTCTCTTTTCCTTTATCTAAAGACCTCAAATATTTAGCATTTTCTTTATTATTTTTACTTCATTCAAATATCTAAGGAAACAGCTCTTTGACTTCCTTCAGGTTCATCTCTTTTAGTCCTAACTTCTTTAAATCAATCCCCAAGATCCTGGGGAACTTAGCATTCTAATCAATGTTTATAGCCTATTAAAACATGTGTCCTCTTTGATTACTTCTCCTTATTCAATGGTTGGAACTTTTTCTTCCTTATCTTTTTCAATCTCCATATAACTAAAAAAACTTCTAAGCCTCTATCAATACCATTTGCTCAATAATTGATTTTTTTATCTCATTTAAGATTGACTTCCCTCTCCACATCTTGAAAATTTTTTTACTCTCTCTTATATGACAATTTGTTCCTCCAATGATGATGTGCTGCAACAGAATTGATTCTAATCCACTTCAAATCCTTGTTCGTGGCTAGCAAGGTCTACGACCTCTCCATGACTTCTTGTGTTAGGTCCTTGTTCATATTAGCTACAAGTCAATAAGCTAATATAGGTGGCTTATGCCTAACCATATTACTATCATGAAGTTCTAATTTTGATAATTCCAACCTCTCCTTTTTACTTGTTATTTTTCTTAATAATTCAATCAATTTTATCATAAGAGTCTTTTGTAGAAGTCCAAAACCTGAAGTAATAAACATGAATAGATTAAAGCATTTACTTAATAACTAAAACTTTACTCAATGAGATTTTTTTATTTTCATTTATTAAGCTTATTTTTAATTTTATTAACCTCATAATTCTACAAAATATTTAAATTAGACTCAAAAGCAAAGGGTATTCCTAAACTATTGAAGACATTATCATTTTTCAAGATTTTCTAAGGCAATAAAGTAACCTACTCATCAATATTACCATTACAATAAATAAAAAAAAATTCCATTTAATAAAATGCTATTTAACATGCAATAATCCTCCACTTTAGCTAATAGAATATTGATATGTTTTAGAGAATTGATAATCATATAAAAAGAATCATTTGCAAAGTGCATGTTAAGTAGTTATGCACCTTGACTAATTGAAATTCCCCTAATGATATTCCTATGGAGATCATAATGCAAATTATGTGAGCACATGCATAAATTAAAATAACATGCATATATAATCCATAAGATTGGAGAACTTCATGTGCCAATGTCTACCACTCTATGATCTACCTATCAAATTCAACAAGGATCAGTGCACATATGCTTAAAATAAGATAAGGTAGAATGCTCAAAAAAATAAAAGAATTGAAATAATAGCAATATATAACCTTACTAAATGCATACATTAATATTAATGTGGATTAAATATAAAATAATAGAGGGGATGTTAAATCCCAAAAATAATATTAATAGTAAGCAAAACATTTAGAGTATAGTACATGTTTAACTCTAAGTAGAGAACATAAAAAATAACATGAAAATGAAAAGTTTCCAATTTTAGGGATATCTACTGAAGTGTACAACATTACAATTTTTATTTTGAAAACTTAAAGGAGGAAAATTAAATGTTAGTAGAAAGGAAGGTCTAACTTCCAACAACATTTATATCATTTTCGACATATGTGCTACCAATGTATGTAGGAGAGGAACATTGAATTAAAAATAATTATACATATTATTCATTACAATTTATCTTAATCAAGAATCTTTGCCATTAGCATTAACTCACATGTAAGCATAACTTTTAAGCTTTTATTTAGTAATATTCTTTTCAAATAAGGAAAATGTAATCATTAACTATTTTGAACTTCATGTCATTGAAAATAAAAGTCATAACTTGTTAATAAGTAGCTCTAGCACTCTTGAGTCTATAGGGAATTTTAGTATAACAAAATATTCGCCAAGGAGTCATTAATGTGGTAAGCAAAAACCCATACATAAGAATAAAAGAGCATGGTCAATTGTGAAATCGATAAGCTAGTCAACATTTAGTAAAAGAAAATCATCCTTAAGAATGACCTTGTTAAGTTGTCCAAAGTTAATACATATGCAAATGCTACCATTCTTTTTGAGAACTACAATCATGTTAGCAATCCAATCAAAATAGCTGAAAAAATAGATGAATCTAGCATTGTAGAGTTTGATGATCTCTTCCTTTATAGTAAGAGCTATACTATGGAAAATTTTACTAAACTTTTACTTAACAAGTTTGGAATCTTTTTTCCAAGATGATGTTGTGTTAAACTAGCTTTGGGACTAGACTAGACATGTTACTATATCTCCAAGTGAAAGTAACTAAATAATTTTGCAAGATTTCTAAAATAGACTTCTAAATATCCTGGGAAATAAGAGTACTAATTTGAAAAGCATTTTTCTTATTGTTATGACTTAGTACTGGTATGTCAATCAATTAATTGTTGGTCAAAAGAGTCTCTTGATCAAGGAAAGAGAGGTATGACTAAGGAAAAAGTTCATCCTATATAATGTCTAAAGAGGATATGAGAGAAGCTAAATTTGATGTAAAATCAAGAAAAGAATAATCTAGAGTCATATGTACTTAGTTTTTAGGATGGCTTAAGATTAGAGGTTGAAGCATAAAATCTAGATAGGTAGCCATGTTTACCTAAGCTAGAATCAAGGGATTAGATTTTCCATTTAAAAGTGATGACATCAAAAGCTAAGTTAAGTGATGTTAAAATATCATGAATGTTTAAAGTCTTAGAGCACATGTCATTTATAAGTTATAAAAGTGATGGAAAAGAAAATTTAGGAACCAAGGCTTTCATTTACATTAGAGCAACTTGAGAATCAATGCATGAGAAATTTGATAGGGACAATAAAGCTAACCAATAATAAAGCACAATGGCAAGTGGCAAGGAACCAAAATTTTTTCTAGTAGCAACAAGAGGCTAGCCCAACCCTACACACCCCCTCCTAAAGCTTAGATGTAAGTTATCTAAACTCTAGTTAGGAATTTTTATAGATTTTTACTATTCCTTTGGTTTTTTTGTGATGGCTATGTTTGGATTTTTTAAGTTTGAAATAATTTTGCAAGCTAGATGTGATGCTAGGCTTGAATTCAACATCATTTTGTAGCTTAGATTTTGAAAGCTTGGATTAAAGCTTTTCATTTTTGATTTTGTCATGGGATCAAGAAACTCATCGTGTAACCTTGGTTTTTGAGGATTTTTAAAGAATTTCTAGATTTTCCACTAGAAATCTCATGTATGTGTTAATGTTTAGCTTGTTTATGAGTGATATGTAAAGGCCATGTTAATCATCTAAGCTTTTTAGTTGATTTGATACCTATATAGGAGAAATCCTAGCTTTTCACTTCACTACTATAGTGCATTGAATAATGATGCTAAGGTAAAGAAATCTTGTAATTTCATGTTATTTTTATCTAAATCTAGAAAATAAATTAGATAGAAATTGACATTTTCATAGGCAAATTTGAAACCATTCTTGAAAATTTTAGTAAAATGTGATTTTAGGATTTTCTCTAGGAAAAACATGATGTAGGAAGAACACAACATCAAGTTTTAATGTGAAGGCATTTCTACCAAAAGTGTGTGTAGAAAAGGGATAAAATGACATCCCACTTCAAAGTGCATTTTAATGTAGAATGTTAAAGTTTACAAGCTATATTTCAACATATTGACATTTTTGCAAAACATCGAAGAGTTGATGTGTATAGAAAAATGTCTTGCATCAAGTTGTGTTTTAATGTAAATTATTAAATTTTAATTGCTAAGTTGACGTGCCATATAGAAACCTAAGAAAGAGTTTTAATGTGATACCAATATAGCTTAAGCATGTTTTAATGTTGCATCAATTGAATTGAAGTTTTAACATGAAGTTGTATCTTCGATGCTAAAACTATTTGATGTTTATTTTTAGGAATGTTGTAGCATCTAGACTCCTCATCATTGAGCCTATGTATTTCATCTTGTAGATGAAATAAGGATCCTAGACAACAACTAGAGGAAGTCTAGTCCAATCATTAGCAATCCATTATTCAATAACATGCTCATGCCACTGAAGTTGTAGGCATTTATGGGAGCTATATAATTTTTTAAGTTTTGCATAATCCACTTTCATATGGTGATTTGGACAAGCTTGAATGAGGAGGCGGTTCTAGGAGCTTTAAAGAGAATCCTACCAAGATCCTCTGCTAAGCTTACAGAGATAATTCTTGAGTTGAGATTAGATATTGAGGAGTTATCCAAAGATGTCCTAATTTATAAGAAAAATTTGGATAAGTTGTGGGATAGACGAGAGTATCAGTGGTTCAATGCAATAGCATATTGGTTTTCAAAAATCATACTTCTAGAGAAATGTCTAACCCACCAAGCTCTCAAATTTTTGTTGGGAGGTGAGTTAGAAGTTTTAAGAGTTAAGCAAAATAAAGTTAGCTATACGTTGATTAAAACTAACTTAGAGGTAATCATGCAAGTTCATTAATCCAAATGTGTAGAGCCCTAATTATTTAGCATTTCTACAAAACTAATTGAAGGATATATCCTAACATCAAAACTAGAGACCTTAGGTGATGTTCCCATTGAGTATAATAATCAAAAATGGCTTCATCCATTATGGAATGAAGTCCATGGAGAAAACGTAGAGTGGTCAAAGGGATCAAGGATTATCCTAAGACTAAAGAGTAAGCAAAGAAAGTTAAGTTTTGTGTATTTTTGTTGTTTTTGGAAGCTATATAAAAGATGAAATTAGCTAATGGTGATTAATGCTTATTTGCAACTCAAATAAGCATTGATAAAACCAAGTTTATTAATGTTACTAGGGTAGAAGAAGAATTAAAAGTGAGGTTCACTAATGAAGTGCAAAGTGCTCAAAAGTGGCTATTCAAAGAAGAGGAAGTAAGATATTCAGTAAGTTCAATAGCATGGGAATGTTTTATGCTTTAGGCTTATAGAATTCCTATCCTAGTATGGAAAAATGTGTTAGGTTAATAAAGAGCTACTTATCAAAGGTAAATTTTGTAGTTTGTGTAGATCAGAAACCAATTGTCATCACTTAGAACCTAGCTACACAGATATTTAGTTGGGATTCCTAGAGAGAAAAATAAATATTGATAGTTCTAATCTATATTTAGTAGAACAAGTAGTCTTGGAGGAATGGCTAGGATTGGAGAAAAAAATATGACATCAATGTACACAAAGAGATATATGAAGATCTAAAGAATTTTTTTTCTTTATTCATTTAAAGGCTCTTCTACAACAACATAGATCAGAAATGGTAAGTGATTCCTAGATGGTTATATAGGCTATAAAAAGTAATGACCAAGGAACTAGGCACTACTTATCTATCAAGTAGTAGTAGAAGAAATGAAAAAATTACCCCAAGAGGACAAGAAGGGAAAGAAGAAGACAATAATCAAGTGGCTCAATTTTGGATTATACTACAGTTTAATAAATAACATGGAAACATTGTTTACCTAGGGATGAGAGAAGTAAATATATATTACTTTTGAAGCAGACTTTAGATCCCTATTGGATCACCATCTAGAAATTCTGATATCAACTTATAGCATTGGAGGTGGTAGTCCTCTAACATCATTGTCAAAAACCCAAGAAGAGATTGGATCCTTATTTTTAGACAACATTGACGAACCCTTGAAGAAAATAAGTGGAGATGAAAAAGTAGGAGAGAAAGGAATTTTGGAGAACACCTTTGAAACTATGTTGAAAGGTTAGGCATTGAGAAAGTGGAAACCTCTTCTAAGGAAGAAATCTTCTCCAAGATCCTAGAAGTTAAAGTCTCCCATCAGAAATTAGAGACATGAATAAGTAAGTTTTTCACTAAGTGTTACTAATGCAATGTAGTTTCTAATTTTGATGTTATTAGAAAATGATGTGATGTTAACACTTAACTATTTTTACTTCCAAAAGCTACTCAAGATAAGACAATACTAGAACTAGAAGTAAAGAGGCTACATTTCAACCTTTCTTCAATTCCAGAAGGTCAAAAGAAATGTACAAGCATGGAAGAAAGAGATTTCTTACATGAATTTTCTTCATTGAAAGAAAATGAAGGATATGGAGAAAGTATGCCTTTTTCTAGAATTTTTTATTTGAACTTCAATTAATATGCTAGAAAGAATAAAAGAGTACAGATAAATAAGAGGATGAACTTCAAGAATTAGAGATCCCTCCTCTAGCTCCAGTAGACATCCCTCCACTACCAAGGAAATCATTTCTAAATGACATAGATCATTGCAAGTGGATAAAGTAGGTGAAAAGTTTAAATCTTTGCACATCATATAGTAAGTGTAATTGATGTCACATCAAAAATTCATATGTTGATTCTATATATGTTAAAGAGACAACCTTTTTCATTTCTTTGCTAGAGATGGAAAGAAAAATCTAGGCTTATGTTAAAGACAAGTAAATGATATTGGAAGGCTTAGCAGAGGAAATGGAGAGAAACCTGAACTTGATCTCTCTAAGAGAAGGTAACTTAGAATTATTATTACTATAAACAAATGTTTATTTGTTAGAAATAGAGAATCTGATGTTCTATTATTTATGATGTAAAAATAAAGATCAAGTAACATTATATGATTCAAAAATCAATGTAGATGTAGTAATAGAGAATGTTGCTATGGAAAAAATAAATACTACTCTCAACTATGATAAGGTTATGGGATTATTGGTCATAGAGCAAGCTAAGACCAAAGCCATACTCTTAGATTCTTTGGAGTAAATATGAAGAGATAAAAAAAATGAGTAACAAATAAAGATGTTATCTTACAAAGTAGAGCTATTGATGGTAGAAATATGATTAGGCATAACCCTCCTCTCCATGTGTACTAGAGAGAAGGAACTAAAGATATAGAATTTCAAAGAGCACTATTGAAAAGAAAAAGATCAACTCTAGCCATGACTCATTTCATGACTAGTCTAAAAAATTTTGTAGTAGCATGGAAGATTTGGGGCAAGAAGCACTAGATGAACAAAAGGTGATACAAAAGAGAGTACCACAAACTATTGAAAAAATAAAATTTTTTTGTAGATAAGAAAATAAGGAGTTTGTATATTAAATAGACAAAGCTAGAAGAATTGTTCAAGGATTTTACAAATAGTGTAGTACTTATCACACCAAAAGAAGAAGAAAGAGGATCCCAAGAAGAACCTATGAAAGAAGGGAATGATAATGATATCACCCCTAAGGAGTTAAAAGACTATGAGAAAGAGTGTGCTAGCATTCTATCAAGGATTCCAAGCTCATCCTTTAATGCATTGGACACAATCAACCTAAGTTTAGAGGAGATAGAACAAAGGATTATGGACATATACAAAGAAATGTAGGGTAAGCATCAAAACTTTAGGTAATTATCTTATTTCATTTCATCTAATTAACAAAATAAAGTAAATGTACCCTATTTGTCTTGATTTTTTTTGTGCAGACCCTAGGAAGAGTAGCTAGAGACTAGCAAAAGAGCCTACTCCAATGCAAATTGATGAAGAAGAGAAGGAGATTGCTAGAGAAAAATGAGGCTACTAAGCTTTCTTTTTGTATCTATTTTATGTGTCACCTGTGTTTGAAACATAGAAATTTATTGTAAAATGTCAAGTTTGTTTGATGTTCTAGTAATCAAGTATCACATCTAAAGTTATGACATGCAATTAACCATCTTTGTGTAATTGATAGTTAAAAAACTTGATATGATGCAATTAACCACTTATTAATTTTAATATTTTTCATTAATAACAAATGATTAAGAGAAGATTAGAATAAAAAGTAATGTTAATATTGGTTACTAATTATTGTTGATTAAAAATAGAAAATAGTAGAAAAGCAGTTGAAAGGAATCCTAACAAGTGTTAGTAGATGTTCACGACTTGGTGGAAACCATGGCTAGAAAGAACTTAAGTATCTAAGGTTATTATATTTGTGTTGAATTTTCTAGTATTCGAATAAGAAGGATAAGAAAAATCCTTCTTTTTAGGTAAGAATATGTTAAGCTATCCAAAGCCCATATCAACAAACATGACATTAGAGATAGACTCATCATCCAAGTTTATTGGATCCATTGTGATATTGGAATTTTTAGGAGAAAAAGGAACTGTAGTCTTACCTATAGGTTCAAGCTTAATATCAATTAGTTTTACACTAAGCTAATAAGATTACACTTCTTGATCTAACCAAGAAATACTTGAAAGTATTTGCCTACTAACATGATTATCTCATAGTTATGATCAAGAATATGTATCTCCTAATGTATGGGAGAAGATACAAGTCAGTGTTGAGATAGTGAAGGATGTTCTAATATATTGTTAACTCCATGACACTTACATATAATTATAAAGTAATCTTTAAATTACATAGAATCACCTACCATGAAAGATAATGTAATGAAACCTATAACTTCTACTCACATACTATTAAATAAAATAAGATTAGTACATGTTTCATTGAAAGCTACCTAATCATGGAGATTGAGTTGTTTGATAATAGCCCATGTGATCATGTTTGATTTGGCATTGTCATTAACATGTATCAGTAGGAATAAAGCTTTAGGAAATACCTTGATGGTGATATAAAGTGGAAGCTAACAAATACCTCTCGTCTTTAAGTTAATATTGATGTTCTCACCACGAAAGTTCAAGTTGTCTTATCTATAATGAAGGACTTGAAAAAAGGAAGATATAGCTTTCATCCAAGTAGGGATATTACTTGGAATCACAATTCTTTTAAGGACATAATATAGTACAACATGATGATCCTTAGAGGTTACCATAAGATCATACAAGGACAAGTTGGTGTCTTTAGAATGAAACATTATGATCATTTGTTGCAAGACCTTATTGTCCATAAGCTAAGATTCTTATGAAGCAAGTGCTAACATAATTGGTTGTATAGAATTAGATGAAAAGGGATGGCTTTTGGAGAAAGTAGTATCATGTTGTTACTAAAAAAAAACCTTCTTTGATGTCTTAGAAGGTTGCTTTTGTGCATCAATAGCCTTATTCTTCTATTTTCTTGATCGTGAATCATTATACTATTCACTACAGGTAAGGATTTTCATGTGAGATGAGGGAAAATAATTAGAAAATATTTCAGATGTAATAGGTAAGAGAGTATTTTGAGGTTTGATATAATATGATGTTGGATGAGAATTGAATGAATGTGTAGGTTGAGTTAGAGTAGAATAATGGGAATTGATTACATGAATGCAATAAGAAGATGGAGAAGAATAAGCTTATTTTGATGATGTACCAACATAGTTAGATCCATGAATCACATAATGCTTTTGAGGCTAAAGTGATAACTATGAAGGCTATTTTTAGTTAAACTAGCATATGAAGTAATATTTCTTGGATGGGGACTTACAAGTTTTTTATTCAAGCTTAAAAGCTAAAATTGTCCCTCCAACTCCTAGTAAATTCTAAAACACTTCAAGTTACTGGTTATCTAGATGCATAGCAGATGGATCACTCTCCACCACTATCTTGTCCTTATCAATAAGATCCTAGATATTATCCTTTATACTCCTATAGTTATCTATATGATGTTTAATAGTATCAAGATAGTAGCAATACTTTTGGTAGTCATAGTACTTAGGCACATTAAGATTGCCTTCTTGTCTTTGAAAAGGATACATAACTATCAACTAAATTTGATGGTATCATGCTCTTTCTTATTCAAATACTTGTGATGAAAATCCATAAAAAGATTGTTTAGAAGCATAGAGTACCTCATAGGTATCTTGGAATACTGGTCTCTACTCATTTGAAGTCTACATTACTGAGTAGAAGAGAAAGCAGTTGAGAGAGTGTTGTTTTATATCTTAGAAAAAGAAGAAACACCTACACAAATTGGTTATCCCTTCTCTTATTTTACAATATTGTTAGCCTTGTTATAGATTGACATGAATTCCTTATCATTGTGTTGATTGACTACTTCTTCAGTATGTCTAATAGTCAAAAAAGCATTATTCAAAGAATGAGGCTTAGGATAAGCTATCCTTTCGTGAATGTAGTTAATCACTGTAGCTTCAAAGGTTTCTTGATGAAATTTCTTTAAATGATAAGAAAATTTCATTGATGCTACTCTCCATCAATAACTAAACTTATCAATGGACTCATGTAAAGCTTGTTTAATGGCAAAAAAAGGTAGCACACTTGTGCTTTGTGGAACATTGAACTTGAAACATTTAATGAAGGTTGTAAGTAGTTGCTTCAGAAAGGTGATATATCCATGTGCTAGGGACCTATACTATTCCAAAGCTATTTCAAAAAGAGAGTTTAAAAAGTATCTCAGTACAATGTGAGGATAAGGAACCAGAATCATGCATTCATTTTTTAATGTGACCTCATGATTCATGGGTTCCCTATTTCACCATTGTACTTTATGAAAGTAGGTAGAAAAACTTCCTTGGGCAATACAAGCAAAGAAATCATAGAGCTTATGGAATCATTTAAGACCCAATCCAAGGAGATAGAAGAGTTTCCTTGCATGCTTAGTACCTTTGCTATTTTATCTTTATTATTTTGAAGATGGAGAATCATGTCATTAGGTAGTGCCAATAAGAATGGATCTATTCTATGGAAATTGATCACAAATTGAGCTATAAAAATAGGTAAGGATGTTAAAGGATAATACACATAGGGAATGGGTCCAAATATTGTATTAGTAGGTATAGGGAATGGGTCCAAATATTGTATTAGTAGGTATACCTAATGAGATTTTATTAGATGGGTATATAGTAAAGGAACGTACATTGATAGGTTGGATAATATTAAACAACGACGGAGTAGTGGAATAGGAAGTGTAAAAGTTTGGAAAGAAAGTATGGTAGATTGTGATTGAAGGATAAAATAGGTGGTTCTAAAATGTGGAACAAAGAACTAGAAAGTAGAATAAGGATTGCTAACATTATTAGATGGAAACACCTGGTATGGTGAAGTAGAACTTGTGGAAAGATTGAAAGGTTCAGTAGTAAGTGGAACAAATCTAGGTGAAATACTTTGAGAAACTATGATGTTAATATTATGAATGTGATGTGAAAAAAGGGTTGCTTTTTCCAAGGTCTCATGTTGGTTGCTCTTAGTCTTCATCTATCAAGTGAATGTTAGATTCAAAGGCCATCTTCCTCTCCTCCCTCTAAGAATAATGGGAGGACCAAGAGGTTGATCCAGAGAGTTTCTCATCCTAGCTTTCTCAATTTGCAAATGAATGTGCTCCTGCATCTTTTTCTACTCCAATGCCTTGGTTCATTCCTACAAACAAGTTCATACTTGAAACAGAAGATGAGAGGTTTCTATTTAATGAGAATATTAAATTCAAAGAGAATGAACATGACATTAGTGTTTCAACATAACATGTAAATAGGAGTTACAAAAATTTAAAATGAAGCAACTATGTTAGAGTTATGGAAACTCAATGTCACCTAACTATTTCAATATAAAAATTTTACTAACACTTAGAAAAAAATATAAAAAATAGTAGAACATAAGGACCTAAGAAAAAAATGTTAGAAACAACATTAGTTCCATGCATGCCTTCCTTCTAGTGCCAAAAAGATATTGTCATAAGGATCATTAAAATCCAAGATCTAACACAACCTAATACAAAACTGAGCCAAGTAATCTCATGGCCACCAAATAGACTAGGAAAATTAATTTTTCAACTAATTTCTCTTAAATCCAAAGAGGACTTACAAATTATTGGGAAAATATAACAATCTAAGTCAAACATTTTTTCCAAAATATAGTAGATATGAAGTAGGAAGAAAATGTATGTGTATGAAATAGCTAAGAAAGAAAAAGGAAAAATGTGTAGAAAAATATGTATAAGCTAGTGTAAAATAAAATACAACACTACACAACATAGAAAATAGCATGTGTGTGGCTAGTAGTAAATTGATCAAAAACAAAACACGAAGAAAAAAAAATATAAAAAGGCTAGATATAGAAGGAAAACACTAAAAAAAATTTGAAATGGATCTTGATAAAACCTAAATCATAGAGAAATGGAAAAGAAAAATCCAAATTATAAGAGAAATTAGAGAATGGAAACCTGCTAGAAATGTTTAAGAAGATGCATCAAGGATCAAAGCCATCTAACAAGGATTTGTATTATTTTGTTCTTTCTTCGATGCATGCACTTGATGTAGATCTGAAAAATGATTATAGATTCAAAAATTAATGAAGAAAAGGAATGGATTAGATTGGTGTGTTGACCTAATTCCAAGAAATTCTCTATGTATTAGAAGAACAACATGAAAGAGGTACAAATGTGTTAGTAGGGAAAAGAGGAAGAGAAATCAGAGGAGCTAATATTTTTAGAGAGAGAGCAATTTTTCTATAGAGATACAATCTTTGGAAATATTTCCAAATCATCAATCATAAAGAAAGTCAACTACACTAAACAGCAAAAAGAGTATCAATCATAAGTAAATACTTCTTGAGTATCAACCAAAAATGCCAAATAACGAGATGCCAACCAACCCCTTTTCCTTTAGGAGTATCCTTATCTTTATAGGTAAAAAATACCTCATAAATCATGAAGAAACAATGCATATCTAGAAGGTTCTGAATAAGAGAATTGACATGTAGATAATTTTTGTGAAGATTAATGTCAAACATCAAATGTAGGATTGACGTTGGATTTTAAAAAGCTAGTTCACATTGAATGTTGAAAAGTTGATTTGCTACAAAAGAAAAATTTGATGTCGAACAAAAAAAGTAAGATTGACACTGGATGTCAAAGAGTAGGAGATAGAATCAACAGTGGAGCTGATGCCAAACATCAAAACTAATAACCATAGATGATGAATAAAAAATGACATTCTTGATAATGCAAGATATCACTTTTGGTAAGTTGAAGATAGAGATCCAAAAACTATGTTGTGGATGATGTAGAATGTCAATTTTAGACAATTGAAGATGGCTTTAAACTGAAAAGCCATAGAATATATCCACCACTTTGACATATGTAGAAAAGCCAAAATGGGTATAACACTAGGGTTTTCCATGACAAATAGGTCAACTCTAAGAGTGCAAAGTTTTTGAATTATTACAATTAAAATATTGAATTACAAGTTATGACTCTTGGAAACCTCTAGGATTTAAAAACAGTAAAAACCTCTAATGTATTTCAATGAAATGTGGAAAACATGGTCAAGGGATACTAACTATATATACTAATTTACAATAGCTATGTCACAAATTTTTCAATCAAGTAATTTGTATGGAAAATATTAATAAGTATAAATAATACATTTGGTTAAAAAATATTTAGAGAAAATGTCCTATATTCCTTTTTTTTTCTTACTTTCATCCATAGGATGCAACATATTATGTAAATTCACATTTAGTTTTAAAAAGTACCTTTTTCAATATTTAAGATGAGATATAGTAGAATTTAAATTAAAAGGTAAATTTTATATATGTGTCAATGTCAATGGAATAATTGGTTATAAGAAAAATGATATTTTAGAGTGGTAGAATAATTAAGGATGGTTAGAAATGCAAGACTATGGTCAAATTAGAACTCAATGAAAAAGAACATTAGAAGATACTAAAATAAATAAAATAGAAAAGCACATGTTAAAATGGGAATAAGACCTTAATCTTATCATTTTAAATTTGAATCTTAACATGTCAAAATTTTTCTAGTATCCTACTTGGTTAATTAAATTGAGAAAAGCGTGAGGAACAAGCTATTCCTAATCCATATTGATTTCAATCTAATGTAATTCATTCTCTATGGAGACTTCAATGTGAAAGCTAGAAGTGATGTTCATTAATTCTTAAAATATGAATGTGTGAAGAACCCTTGAAAGAGGAATCCAATTTAAAAAATATGTTCCTATCCATTCACCATACCATTCCATTGACCAATGCATATTCTACCTATTATGAATCCTTAGTAGACAAGTTAAATCTCAAAATTTGAGACTAGATGATTTTAATGAATAGTGTCCATCAAGAACTACAATTAAAAAATTACGATGTCATAACTAATGAAGATGGGTCAACATCCTACTCTATTAAGATCCTAGATTACCTATGATATGATGCTTGATTCTTCCAAGTTACTAAGGTATTGAAGTTAATTTCTATGAAAGAAGTTAAGAAGAAACATCAAGCACTATCATTTGAAACAAGGCCATCTAACCATAGAGCCCTTATGGTAGAACCACAACTATGTGCTTTGATCCTAGAGGTTGATGAAAATCAAGGAATTTCTTAACTTAAATTTATTTTTTATTTTATTCATATTAATTTTATAATCATAATTAGGTAAGTATAATATTTTTGAGAAATATAACTAGAGAAACTAGATTTACCCTACCTTCACTTGGATAATTAGAGATATGAGTTACACCTTGTGTAACCTTGGTTAGGACTAGTGATTACTAGTTAGGAGACCTTTAATTCACCTCTTTTCACTACCTAGGGATTAAGTAAGTTGTTGATATGATAAGATCCTATTTTTTCTAAATATTCTTCTCACTTATATTTTATTTGTAGAATAGTTAAGAGAACTTTAAAGTATTCAATGCCAATTTAAAAGAGTAAATCAAATAATTGAAGCATTGAAGCATGAAGGAAGCACTAAAGCATAAGAAAACATCAATAACATGGACTTGTTTAAGGATATATGAAAGCTAAGGGAGATACGTTATTTTGTCCCCATTCCCAAATGAAGTCATTCTATAACAAAGGTGGTATCACTTTTTAACAAACAAGGTAATAATACCTAAAAGGACAAGTTGTAATTTTCATTAAAGGTATGAATTATAATTATAAATAATGGCAAAAAATAAAAAGTGGTATTATATCTATAAATACAAAATATTTCTAGTAAGAGGTACAAAATTTTCTGAAAATAAAAAAAATATGAAAATTAGTTAAAAGACATCATGTTAGAGGCTACAAAAAATATTATCCTGTAAAAAAAGATTATGGGTAAGAAGAAGTGGTTTGAAAAAGAATTTTTGCAAGCAAGGTTTACTCTCAAAAATTCCAACAATAGAAATACTTTGAATAATGACTACATGAAATTGCTTCAAGAGAAAATAAATTCTAAAAGGAAACCAAAACAATATGATGTACATGATAAAGTGACATCCATGAAATTTTTGAAACCTTTTAAGATATAAAGATTCTCCAAGTAATAACATTTCATTTATAGAGATAAAAGAATTTTAAAAAAGTTTGTTTGATCATGAGAAAAATGAAATCACTAATTGCATGCTCCTAGATATTTTACAACTTTTACAACTTATGTATGTTGAAGTGGTAAAGGGAATTGAGAAATTAACAACTAGAAGAGCTAAAGATGTAAAAGGATTATATGTTGAATTATTAAAATGTTGTTGAGAGGTAGCCTAGAGAGAGACTTGGAAAATACTTAATGAAGGAGTTC
>MNCI01008581.1:1435883-1474898 GCA_015680685.1 Gnetum montanum
ATGAACCCAAGTTGTGTATGGCAATAAAGACGAACTTGATTGGATAAACCTTGCAGCACGTGGTTTCATTTATTGTTGTTTATTTATTGCTTTCCTAGTGCGCACAAGTATGACTTGATTACGAGCGTCTACGGATGTGTACGGCTAGTCAAGGAATCGGCTGCTTGTCGCAACGCATGAGTATGACTTAACTACGAGCATTGGCTACTTGGTAACCTAGTAGTGTATTCCAGGGTTCTACGCTTGGTAATCCTAGTGGTAGTCCGATGTGTACGGCTAGTTGAGGAATCGTCTACTCATTGCTAGGCTAGAATGTGTGATAAGTATGACTTAGTTACGAGCACCCACGGGTGTGTACGGCTAGTTAAGGAATCGGCTGCTTATCACACTTAAGCTAAATAGGTGCCTCAGTACGACCACTTCGAGCACTTGCGTTACGTGTGGTGATCCCAGTAACGATTAGCGTTTGGTAAGCCACAGTTGCATAGTTCAGGGTGTGTCCGGTAAGTGGGAACGGATGCTGACGCTAGTTAATTTAGACTTAGGACATTAGTTAGAGTTAGCTTAGTTTCTCAACCCTTTCCTCTGATAGCATAGAAGATAAACTGAAAAATACCAAAAAAATCACATACCTCAGACTTGCTTAACCATACACCATGACACTTACAAGCAAGCCTGGGAAGACAACGAACGATTAACCCCAAGTGTTTCTTGTGGTGTTAAGTCATTTAGTCTGCGGAGTTCGACCGGATCGTGCGTGCACGCTCGTATTCGTATGGTTGAGTGTAGGGGTACCTCGCCACTCATCAGAAGTGTATGTGGCAAGCATTCCCAACTCTCTCTACCGTTAACTTTTTCCGACGGGTTCCATACACATAGCCTACTCTTTCTTCGCCCTTCACTGGCTTTCATAGGTATCATATCCTAGTGCTCACGGTATCGAACCTGCCGCTGAGAGGCAATTTCTTGCGTCTAATGCAACTACAATGTGTGAGGGGAAAGTCTAGGTGCAATGTGTGAACAAGTCATGGGATTTGTTTGATCATCATGGCTTCTCTACTATCTATATACTTCTCTGCTATCTGTTTATCCTATTGGCTACCCACTGTAGCATCCAATTTTCTATTCGTTTTGGTTATAGGCAGGGGCTTGGTGCAAGTGGAATAATTTTTGCGTTACAATGAGGGCACCCTAAAGCCTCATTCCTAGAGAGCTGTGCTGGTTTTATTAGCATAAATGAACACTTTTGTATGCTGTAATGTCTTTATCATTTTTTGTAGTGTCAATTCCCCCACAACATGCGCAGTGTTGCAAGTGCCCTCTTCTTTCTCAGCTTTCTCAGTGGCGGCATTGACGGCTTCCTCTTCTTTCTTGATTAGCCTTGTGAATTCAACACATCAAAGCAAAGGCCTTTCATAAAATGACGTAACCTTTCATGACAGGTTAACATTATGCACGGCATTACCGAAATGGCTTGTTGGGAAGCATTATGCACAGCGTTACCGAAATGGCCTGTTGGGAAAGTCAACGTTAGTCAATGTTATGGACAAAATTAGCGTTACTGAATTATGACTGGTAATGACCTCTTGGCCAAAAGATTTCATACTTTTTTCAAAAGATGAGGAATTAGTTTTAAATAAATTATAGGTTGATCATGATTAGTGACTTATTTGCAAACTTGTTAGGTACCATTTTGGAGAAAAAAATTGGGATCTTGAATAGAAGAAAATAATATACATCTTGTTTCACAAGAAAAATTTTATAAAAAATGTTCTACATTCGATCATCTTCTGTTTACTCTCAAATATTACATTAAATAAGAAAAGGTTAAATAAGCCAAAAAGTTTATTCCATTTAAATATTTGGACTTGGAAGAATGTAACAATCACAATATTTGGACTTGGACAATTTGAAAATATCCTTTTTTAATAATTATCTAAACTATAGTGCTTTACACATGTTTGTTGTAGGGCCCAAGTCTTCATCAAGAATCATGGACAAAAATTTAAAAATTTTAAAAATCATTCTTATTGGATAAATTTTATGTGAAATATTAAGTCCCCATATACAATACTTTTATTAGAAGCTAATTTCTTACCATTAATACTTGAAGCAATGTAACATTCTACTTAAGAGACAAAAATAACATTAGGTTCTTAAACATCCTTTAGATCTACAAAAATATACTAAAATATGAGTATTAGAATGTGATAGGATCTCTATGACAAACGTTAATTCTATGACAAGGATCTCTTATTAAAAGAAATAAGGGGATGGATGACATGATCTTACTACCATGTGTATTCATTCATTCTACAATTTGATATCATATTGAGGACTACAATATCATAGCCTAACATACGCCATTGTAGATATGATATAGTGGGCCATGGCCATGCTTATAAATATGACCCCACCATCCCATCAAAAATAAGTTTGAGTCCAACATTTAGCAAAATTCTTACAATTTGTTTTCTTAAAGTTAGAGTTATTATAAATGCTCTTCGTGTGGTGAATTACTGTTACATAGAATCTATTACATCCCTTTTAGATACATTGTATATGGTTATATGATTACGATTTATACATTACGTGTGTTGTCTCTGTGGGTTATTGGGGATGAGTTAGCTTATATATTATGAGGCTTTGTCTTTATGTTATGATTATGATATCTTTACATGTTTAACTAATGTGATTATATACACTAGCCTTATGTGATGTGTTAGATAGGTGATATTTCTAACAAGGATGTTGGATTGAGATACAAGAACACCTACTTGGTATGTATTAATGCTCTATGTGTGATTTTAGTATTTATTCATTTGAATTGTATCCCCCAAGTTATGTAATGCTTGGATGTGATTTTAACATGTGAATGTGTAGAGCATTGGATATGGATCTCATAGGCTCAAATGGATTTTAATTTGGAGTCCTAGTGTGTTTGTTACACACATTTGAAATTCAGGGTATTAGTTGTAGAGGGCTAAAAGAAATAAAATTATTAAAAATTAGTTTTAAAAGAAAAAAAGAGCAAAGTTAGCTTACTTATATATTTTTTTAAAAAATATTCTTTATGCATAGTTTATATTTGTTTGCATTTTTCCCTTTCTTCTTTTATAATCACTCCCTTCATGTGGGGTTTTTCTTTTCTTCTAAAAACAAAAACCAGCTTGAGCCTATTTTCTTTAGTTTCTCTTCTTCCTTCTTCTTTTCCACATTTTTTTCTAAGTTTTGAGCTTTGTGGATGGAGTTTTCCATACTTTGAACCTAGATTTGGGATTGTTGTAGTAATATCTATGTAAGTGCAAAATTTATTTGGAGAGAAATAGAGTTTTGTTATATTTTTCAAGTTTTTATGCTTGTTTCAAAATTTTTGCTACAACTATTTTAATTGGTGGGTTGTCTTTACCTTTTTCTTGTATTTTTGTGGGAAATTAGTTTATATGATCATGCAATGTGGACATGTGGGGTGGATAGTTAAAAGATTGAGTTTGGATGTATTGTTTTGCATATTTCCAAAAATTTTATGGTTTTGGTTGCAAATTGTTTATTAATAAATATGTGATGTATGGTGTGATGTGGACTTGTGGAATGTTAGGTATGATATTGATGAAACTAGCATGATCACAATATTATATTTCATGGGCCTATTATTATGAGGGAGTTTTTTTAGGATTTCTAATTATCATGGGTTGTAATTAAATATTATTATTTATTATTTTATTAATTAAAATTTCAACATGCATAAATTTGCTTTTATGAGTTTCATTGAGGTGAAATTAGTGTCATTGGGATCATCTTAGAAAGTACTTTCTAATCATGAAATTGGTTTTCTCTTTAGGCATATATTATCTTGGTGGTTATAATAGTAGTCATTTTTACTGAATTATATGTAGTTTATCAAATATGATTGTAGCACAAAATTTTCTTTAGTTAAGTTGTGATATTATTTTCATTGATTGAATGTGACTATTAAGTGTGGATACATGTGATCACATTGTTGTTATTTTGGATATGTTGTGCTTACCTCATGTATTGGCTTAAGGTAGCTTGGATTTGTACATGTCTTCGCAACAACGCTTGAAGCAATCATTGTTGGTGCTAGCATAAGGGTGTGGATTGGTTGGTAATGAGGCATCCTCAAGGTAGTGATGAATTGACCCTCATTGTGATGCATCAGTGAGACTCCTATCTCAGGCCTCATGCTAAGAGTGAGAGAGCATAGGTGTGTTCGTCCCTATAGCTAGTATGTGACATAAGTGTGTTCATTCCTATACCCAGTCCCCCAGAAGGCTATTGGCCACAAGTCACATGTTGAATAATCCTAGCACCATTTAGGTAAATAAAAGACTTGCTAGCAATGGCTATTTATGAGTACTCATGGCAACATTTCACATGCTACAATGAGTATGGATATGCTAGCAAATACATGGGTAAGGTGTACATGATGGCAATATTTTATGAATTATAACATGAATAATATATATATAAAACTAACCTATGATTCTGTGGAACATGTGTTATTTGTTGGCATGGAGTGGGTATGATGGCATAGGCATGATAATGGGGATGTATGTGGGGTGGTGTAATGGTTGTATAATTGTTTATGTTGGATAATGATTATGTCATTGAATATGTGATAGCCATCTATTTACTTTAGTAATGATTATGCTAGTGTTATGCATGATATCGTATGTACATGTGTTGCTTAGAACATGCACAAGGCTAATAGTTAATGTAGGTTTTCTTGTATTCCATTCCTCTCTTCCAATGCAACACTGGTTGACCATCTAGTAGGAGAAGTGTAAAGGCTTCCCACTTAGTTTTATACTGACTATATTTAGTTATAAGTGAAAGCTGCAAGGATGTAGGCAAGCACTAAGAGAGAGCAGAGCAGAGGAAAATATTTGGGTATTGGTTGATGTATATTTTCTTGTACAATATTATGAACTATTTATATTTGTATGATCTTCATTATACTATTATGTATATGATGAGAATTTTTATGTTTATTTATCCTATCAAAGTATTATAGATTTTTGAATTATGGAAAGAAACTTAGTTTTATAAAATGAAACGTATGCTTAGTCCTTGGTTTGGCATGGATTTTTCTATAGTTTAACATTCCATTATATATATAGAATGGTTTATGCATTATTATATTCTAGCTTGTCATGCTTCCATTGTATTATAACTAGCAATCCTAGGCATCACTCCATCCTAGCCAAGTATAGTAGGATGGTATGTTACATAGTGATATTAGAGTGAGTTTACTTTGATGTTGTATGATGTTTAGGGTCCTCACCAATTTATGATTTCAAGATACATATATGTATAGTAGACGCGGTCATGGTGCTGGAGGGGCCTATAGGTCAAAAGGGCCTAATGATAGGAAGGTGCAACCTTCTTAGACATCTAGCAATGGTCTTGCAAATAGGTAGTTATATGTAATTCAATAGCTATTATAGATCTTGTAGTAGCATGTTGTAGCTAGTGATTCTCCCATTCCCATGATCAAAGAAGTGGGAAGTGGTAGTAGTAGTGGAGGCTCAGAAGATTCAAACAAGTAGCCTATCAAGAGAAAACTAGTAGAGCAATTTTAGAAGTTGTGACCTCCTAAATTTGATGGCACTAAGGATCCTACTATAGGTATAGAATGGTTTGAGGAGTTGAAAAAGGCTTTTGATTTGATGCGCTACTCATTAGTTGAGCAAAATTGATTGGCATTATATTAGTTGGTTAGCACTACTTAATGTTGGTGGATGACTCAGGAGCAAACCAAAGGATGGACTAGCCAAGAAGTGGCATGGGATGATTTTCTAACATCTTTCAGAACCCATTATGTGTCTACCCAATACACTCAGGCTAAGGAATATGAGTTCTACTAGTTGTATCAGGGTAGTTGATCTATGGCAAAGTATGATGCTCATTTCTCTAAGCTTAGTAGTTATGTACAACAAATGCATACAGATGCTCAAGCATGAGCAAATAGATTTTTTAGAGGTGTGAGACCATCTTTAAAAAGATCACATATTACCCCTTAGATTAGCATCCTATGATAAGGCTAGAGTAGTTGCTATGGATTTAGAAAGAAGCCAACTGAAGAATGCAAATCATAGAGAGAGCCAGTAGGAAAAGAAGAGAAGATTGACATATGAAGATAGGCTTGGCCCCTCTAACCAAGCTTGTGGACATGAAGGTGAGCTCCTAACACTAGCTCATAGCCCTAATATTGGAGCTATTCATGGATCTATTATTTATTATAGGTATGGGTAACCTAACCATTTGCAGAGTGATTGCCAAAATTGTTTTGCATGTGGGTAGCTAGGACATCAAGCTAGGAAGTGCCCGAAGTAGGTAGGCAGTAGTGGGGAAAGTAGGGATCAAGAATAACAACCTCTAATTTAGGATGGACATGGAACACCTATCATCCAATTAGGAAGAATGGACTAGAAAACTCAAGGATGAGTGTACATCTTAAAAGACTTGTTGTTGGATGTATAGCAAAACATAGTGATGGAGACTAGAGGTACGATTTTGGAATTTGATGTATTGATTTTATTTGATCTAGGTGCTAGCCATTCTTTCATAGATCCTATTGTTGCACATTATGTAGCTCTTGTATGTCACTCTCTTTCTCCTAGGTTAATAATATCTTCTGTTGGGGATCATGAGACTCGAGTTGATTAGGTATGTATAAGTGTGGCAATAGAATTGAAGGGTGAGTAGTGGGTTAGTGATTTGAATGTTATGGATATTGAGGTATATGATGTAATTTTAGGGATGGATTGGCTATCATAGTTCAATGCCAATTTGGATTATTGACAAAAGCTCCTAAGGTTACAGTCAACTAATGGTGCTCTAACTGAGTTACAAACACATCCAAGGTCTATGCACCCTGATTTGATCTCCCCTCAAATCTATCATAGGATGTTTTGAAAGGGGCATGGATGCCTTGTGGCCATAGTGTATAAAACATATATGGAGGAGATAGATCAAATCCATGTGTTTCAAGGGTTTCCTTATGTGTTCAAGTCAATATTGCCAAGTTTTCCACTAAGGTATGAAATTAAGTTTGAAATTGAACTTAAACCTAGTATAGATACTATTTCAAAGGCTCCACATAATATGTATCCTATAAAGCTAGTAGAGCTAAAGATCCAACTACATGAATTATTGGACAAAGACCTCAATTAACCTAGTGTATCATCATGGGATGCACTAGTGCTATTTGTTAAAAAGAAGAATGAGAGTTTGTGACTATGCATAGATTACATGTAGCTAAACCAGGTGACTGAAAAATAAATACCTTCTACCATGCATTGATGACTTGTTTGATCAACTTTGGAAAGCTCATGTATTCTCAAAGATTGATCTCAAGTCTAGGTATCATCATGTGCAAGTTCATGAGCAAGACGTATTAAAGATAGAATTCAAAATACGATATGATTATTATGAATTTCTAGTACTTCCATTTGGGTTGACAAATCCACCAGTAGTTTTCATGCACCTCTTGAATAGTGTGATGTGCTCATTCCTAGATCAATTTTTGATCGTATTCATAGATGATATCTTGATGTATTTCCTTGATGAGTAATTTCATTCAAAGCACTTGTGCATGATATTACAGAATTTGAGGAAGTACCAATTGTACACTCAACCATCCGAGTATTCATTTTGGCAATCATAGATTTATTTCTTGGGACATGTGATGTCAAGAGCTAGTATCTCTATGGATCCCATGAACATTATTTTCATTCATGATTAACCTGTGCCACAATTAATATTGAATGTGCAAAGCTTCTTGGGATTAGCAAGTTATTACCATAGGTTTGTAAAACAATTTGTCTACATAGCATTTCCTTTGATTCAATTATTGAGGAAGGAGACTAGCTTTATTTAGAGCTTAGCTTGTTAGGTTGCATTTAAGGAGTTAAAGCATAGATTAGTGACTACTCCAATATTAGTATCTCCTATACCAAGACATCCATATGATGTTAGCACTAACTATTCAAGGAATGGATCTGGTTGTGTGTTGATGCAAGATGAATAGGTTTTAGATTATGCATCTTGTCAATTGAGGCCACATGAAACCAAATATCCTATGCATGATGTAAAGTTGGATGCTATGATATTTGCATTGAAGATTTGGTGGCATTATCTATATGGGGAGTAGGTTACTATTTGGACTGACCATAAGAGCCTCTAATATCTTATGAGTCAACCATAGTTAAACATGTGACAATGCAAATGAGTGAAGCTACTTGCTAACTTTGATTTTATGATTAAATATAGGCCTAGAAAGACTAATAAAGTAGCTAATGCATTGAGCAGGATGGCTAGAAAGCTTAATAGCTTGACAATCCAATCAGATTTGTAGGAGTAGATTTGAGAGTAATAACATCATTCATGGTGTCAAGAATTGAGGTAGCAGATTATCTCTAATGGACCACTCTCTATGGATATTCATGGTATGTTATGGAGGGATGGTCAACTATGTATTCTAGAAGCTCTACAATTTTAGTTATGCTTGAGGTCCACCTGAGTAGATACCAAATGCATCCAAGTAGTTAGAAGATGTACTAGGGTTTACGATGGATGTATTGGTGGCCTAGTATGAAGAGTAATGTAGGAGAGTATGTCTCTTGATGTTTAATTTACAAGAAAGCGAAGATAGAGCATTAAAGGATAGGGTGATATTTGGATTCCCACAACATTTCTCAATGGAAATGGAATGCCATTAGTATGGATTTCATTGTTGTTCTTCCATGGGCTTGTACTAGTCATGATATTATATTAGTAGTTGTTGACTTTTTGACTAAGTTTGCCCATTTCCTAACCACACGAGTATCAGTAAGTACAATAGAGACTACACATCTCTTTCTTATAGAGATAGTTTGGTTGCATGATATGCCATGATGGATTATTAATGATAGAGATGCTCAATTCATGTCACATTTTTAGCAATCATTTTAGAAGGAGATGGGTACAAAGTTGAACATGAGTTTGGCACATCATCTTCAAACTGATGGTTAGACTAAGTAGGTGAATCAAATTCTCAGGACATGTTGAGAGCCTATGCTTTGCAATATAAAGATGGCTGGGATAAAATGCTACCACTAGCTGAATTTTTCATATATGAGATGTTATATGGTAGGCCATGTACAATGTCTTTATGTTGGGATACTATAAAAGATCTCCAGCATGTAAGCATAGATTTGGTAACATAGACCATAAAGTAGGTTCGTGAGATTTAAGATAGATTAAGATTTGCATAGGATAGGTAGGAAACATATGCTAATTAGCACTGAAGACCACTAGAGTTTGTGTTCAATGATCATGTATTTCTTTCTATTTCTACCTTGAAGAACCTTACATGATTTGGCCAAAAATGAAAATTAGTTCCTAGGTACATTGGTCCTTTTGAGGTATTAGAGAGGATTGGGAGAGTGACCTATCTGATAGAATTACCTTCTTAATTGGCACATGCACATTATGTGTTTCATGTATCTATGTTGCGATGATATTTGCTTGATAAACACCATGTGATTAATCATTCATGATTATAGCTACATTCTAATGTTAGTTATGTAGAGCAACTAGTAGAGATTGTTGATTGCATGATGTGATAGCCAAGTAGTAAAGTTTTACCTATGGTTAAGGTTTTGTGGAGAAGACATGGAGCTTCAAAGGCTACTTAAGAGGTGGATACTGAGATGCACACAACTCATCCAAAGATCTTCTAGGAGGAAGATTCTCAAGGAGGGGAGAGCATTACATCCCTTTTGGATACATTGGATATGGTTGTATGATTACGATTTATACATTATGGGTATTGTCTTAGTGGGTTATTGGGGAAGAATTAGCTTATTATAATTACACTTTATATGTTATGAGGCTTCATCTTTATATTATGATTATGATGTCTTTGCATGCTTAACTAACATGATTATGTACACTAGCCTTATGTGATATCTTAGATAGGTGATATTGCTAACAAGGATGTTGGATTAGGGTACAAGAACACTGACTTGGTATGTATTTATGATTTATGTATGATTTTTATATTTATGAATTTGAATTGTAGTGTTGGGTTATGTGATGATTGGATGTGATTTTAGCATGTGAATGTGTAGAACGTTGGATATGGATCTCAGAAGTTCAAATAGATTTTAATTTAGAGTCCTAGATTATTTATTATGTACATTTGAAATGTAGGGTATTAGTTTTAGAAGGCTAAAAGAAATAAACCTATAAAATAATTAGTTTTAAAAAAGTAAACTTAGGCTTTGCACACGAAGTATGCTAAGGGAAAAAGAAGAAGCTTGCTTATCTATGTTTTTAAAAAACATATGCTTAAAGCATAGTTTATATTTGTTTGCTTTTTTTCCTTCTTTTATAACCACCATCTTTTTGTGTAGGGTTTTTCTTTTCTTTTGAAAATAGAAAAAAAAAATCTTAAGCCTATTTTCTTCAATTTTCTCTTTTCCCTTCTTCCTTTCCACACTTTTCTTTGAATTTTGAGCTTTGTGGGTGGAATTTTCCTTACTTTGAACTTGGATTTTGGATTACTATGATCATGTCTATGTGGGTGTAGAACTTGTTTAGAGTGAAATGGAGTTTTGCTGGATTTTTGAGAATTTTATGCTTATTTCAAAATTTCTACTACAACTATTCTAATTGGTGGGTTATCTTTACCTTTTCCCTATATTTTTGTGTTGCATTAATGTATATAATCATGTAATGTGGGCATGTGGTATATATAGTTAAAATATTAAGTTTGGACATATTGTTTTGTAGATTTCCCAAAATTTTACAATTTTGGTTACAAATTGTTCATTTATAAATATGTGATGTATGATATGATGTGGACATGTAGAATGTTAGATGTGATATTGATGAAACTACCATGATCAAAATATTATATTTTATGAGCCTATTGTTGCAAGGGATTTCTTTAGGAGTTTTGATTATCATGAGCTGTAATTAAATATTATTATTTATTATTTCATTAATTAAACTTTAAACATGCATAACTTTGCTTCCAAGAGTCCAATTTAGGTGAAATTATTATCATTGGAATTGTCTTGGGAAGTACTTTCTAATTATGGAATTGGTTTTCTCTTTGGGAATATATTATCTTGGTGGTTCCAATAGTGGTCATTTTAAGGAATTATATGTAGTTTATGAAATATGATTGTAGCACAAAATTTTGTTTGGTCAAGTTGTAGTATTATTTTAATGGAATAAATGTGATTGTTAAATGTGAATACATGGGATCATACTATTGTTGTTTTGGATGTGTTGTTCTTGCATCATGTGTGGGCTTAAGCTAGCTTGGAATTGTACATGTATTTGCAACAACGCTTCTAATGGTCATTGGTAGGTGATGCTAGCATAAGGGTATGGGCTAGTTGGTGATGAGGCACCTTGGAAGTAGTTATAAATTGATCTCCATTGTGATGCTTCAGTGAGACTCCTATCTCAGGCCTCATCATGAGAGTGGAAGAGCATAGGTGTGTTCATCCCTATGGCTAGTACATGGCATAGGTGTCTTCATCCCTATAGCTATTCCTTCAAAAGGCTAGTGGTTGTAGATAACAAGTTAACAAACCCAAGCACCAATAAGGTAACCAAAAGGCTAATAAAAGACCTGCAACCAATGGCTATTTATGAGTACTCATGGTAAAATTTCACATGCTACACTAAGTATGGATATGCTAGCAACCACATGGCTAAGGTATACATGATGACATTAATTTATGGGTTATAGCATGAATAATATATATATATAACTAACCTATGATTATGTGGAACATGTGTTGTTTGGTTCTATGGAGTGGGTATGATGGCATGGGCATGAGAATGGGAATGTATGTGGGATGGTGTAATGGTTGTATAATTGTTTATGTCTGATAGTGATTATGTCTATGAATATGTAATAGACATATATTTACTTTGGTAATGATTATGCCAATGTTATGCATGATATCGTATGTACATGTATTGCTTAGAGCATGCACAAGGCTAATAGTTAATGCAAGTTTTTGTGTACTCCATTCCTCTCCTCTAGTGCATCACTTATTGATCATCTAGCAAGGGAAGTATAAAGGCTTTCCACTTAATTTTATATTAACTCTATTTAGTTACAAGTGGAAGTTACAAGAATGTAGGTAAGCACTGAAAGAGATCATAGGAGAGGAAACTTTTTGGGAATTAGTTTATGTATATTTCCTTGTATAGTATTGTGGATTGTTTATATTTGTAGGATCCTCACTGTACTCTTATGTATATGATGATGAGGTTAGTTTATGTAAAGACACTCAATTTTATAAAATGAAATGTATGCTTAGTCCTTGGTTTGGCATGGATTTTTGGATAGTTTGACCTTCCATTATATATATAGAATGGTTTATGCATTATTATCTTCTAGTATTTCATGCTTCCATTGTGGTATTACTAGTCATCCTAGGCATCACTCCACCCTAGCCAAGTACAATAGGGTGGGGTATTACAAAATCTTTATTAGAATGTATTACTTCTAGACACAATTCATGAACGACAATAAAGATTAGGGTTGTTCTTCATCAATGCAGCATATCACTTAGAATAGATTCACTTTTTCATAATTTTTACTTATACTAAGTCATTTACATTTCTTAAATTATTTACTATTCCAATGTTCATTAGTAAGGTAGAATAACTATGACTAGTTTTAAGTGTAAAGTGTAATTGTTTGATAACATGAATTTACTTGATTTTCTTAGTAGTAAAGTTACTTGGTAATCCCACTAATAGTTACATTAGCCTAAGACGTTTACAGAATACTAAGAATGGATACTTATCACCATAGGATATAATAGCTTTACATTTTCATTATACTTAAAGATAGAATATAAATTCATTTTCAACATGTTTATATTTAGCATAGTTAAATCTAATCAATATAATTTTTTCATATATCTTGCTAAGAGTTAAACTATATGTTTTGCACCTTACTAACTCTAATTGGGAAGACAACAATCATGAACTTACTCTCAACTTACAGGAATACTTACATTATCCATTCATGGATTACAATATGATTGCATGTTAATACTTGTGACTTATATGATTGAGTGTTGAAATACCTTATCACTCATCACTGGCACCATTGCCAAGGATGTATTAATTTTTACTAGTTAGTTGATTTTACATAGTTCATTATATTAGAAATCATCAAGCCTATCTTTAATACTTAAAAATAATGTTTCAAAACACACACACCTAGGTGTTAATCATATTAAAATGGCTTCCATATCCAAAGTGAAATCTCCACCTACTATTGATCTTAATAAAAGTAATGATAGAGATTATAATGAAGAAGACTAGAGTGCATCAATGCAAACAAGAATCTCATATGCTCATACTCATCCTTATTATCCTAATTTCATATTTATTTTCCACCAAGATGAATAATTCAAATGAAAAGACTTACAAAGCAACATTTTCTTATAGCCAGAATGTTCAACACCATCTATGCTTCAAACAGTTCTCATGAGGTTAAATCTTGGTCATGTGCAAAAAGGATAACAAGTTACCAAGAACATGATCATGCCATATTAACCAATAGAGGCACAAGCAAGAAGGGATGCTATCATGGTAATAAGATACAAACAAGAGAAAGGAAAGAAAGCACCATAAGCAATCATCTTTAGTGAGTAGAAATAAAAAAAACCATATAAAGTTGAAAGTCTCATTAGACTCACAAATCCAATTCTCAAATACCAATTGAAACACCACCAAATTTGGGCTCCCACGTCTTGATTGTAGATTTTTCCAAGTGTGAGAACTTGGAAATTTTTTTCTAAGTGTTGATACTATGCTCCCCACTATTGGGACTATGCTCCAAAGTGTAGTCAACATAGTCTACACAAGCCATACAAATTTTCAAATTTCTCCAAGTATCAATAGCAACTACAAAATTTCTAAGTGTATTGACTATGCTCCCCCTGCTAGGACTATGTGCTAGAGTGTAGTTAGTGTAGTCAGCACAGAAATAATCAATTTTGAAAATTCTCCTAAGTGTCAAGCCAAAGGCTGCTGAGCATGGTTGGGATGGAAGAAAAAATTTGGCAGATTTTCTAACTTTTGAGCCTATGCTCTCTACTATGCTCTAGAGCATAGTTAGCGTAGTTTGCATGAGGACATCATTTTCTGCTAGATTTTCCTAATTTTTTTAACTACGCTCTCCTTTCTAGGACTACACTCTAGAGCATAGTCAATGTAGTCTGCATAGAACCTCATTTTTTGGCAAACTTTGCCTAAGTCTTGGGACTGCACTCCAAAGTGTAGTCAGTGTAGTCATGCAAAACTACCTCTAGGAGCCTCCAAAACTCAACACCAGCTGGCATCTCAACTCTAACATTTCTTCAATAAGTAAGATTAGTAATTTTCATTTCATTTGCACCTAGCATTTGCCCCCAAATTGTACCTATTCTTAACACCACTCGAGAGAGTGGGCAACGTAGTCCTAGAGCTTAGTCTCCAAAACTGCATTGTTTTGCATTATTTTCAAGTACATTGCAATTTGTTTGACACTCACACATGTACTCTTGATAGTGTAGTCATAGTTCGGTAGTCTCATAGGGTCCATTGAAGCACACCAATAGAACACCATTTGCTTTAGTGGAAGCGTAGTTGGGGCGAGCATACTTCTAACTACCCCCTGCCATGTGGCCTCGATCTGCGACTCATGCTAATCCTAGGCCTATAAATACCCCAGTGCTTCATGTTTTAGGGGTTAGCATTTGAAGTAATTGATTGAAATTCTAGAATTTGGCAAACTTAGAGCACACTTGGCATTCTTGGGTAGACACTGTTGCATACCACAACAACACCATTGCATACTACCCAGCACACCGTCAACCACCGCAACCCACAAGACACTATGATAGCCAACCTGGTAGGCTCAGACTTCACAATGGACATCATTTTTCATAGCCCAGACACTCTAAGATTGTGACTACGCTACCTGCTACTCCTATCTATATGCTACATACCTCCTTACCTTCTATTTTCAATTAACTATGCTCCCCTCATTTGGGGTGGTGCCACTTTCTCTCTCGCTCACATCTTTTACATTTTTAGCATTTTCTCTCATATTTTAGTATTCTATTCATATTTTTTACTATTTTTGCATATATTCACATATTTGTACCCTCGTTTGCACTGGAAACCTTGACTACACTCACCCTCGTAAGCACCGTGAACATTGCAAACACCATGTAAACCCTTGACATTCATTTTGTTGTAACACCTGTAAGTCCCAGTTCAATCGACAAGACCATTCTAGGCACCTTGCCTCCATTTTCCAGTATGCCCTCACATAGACACGGGGTTGAGGCTATATGATCATGGACCTCTTGATGCACCATTCCAGCCTTTGACATTTTTGGTCATTGCAATTTTCTCGTGTTAGAAGGAGGGCCTTCACCATTTCCTTCTTTGGCCTTCCTTGGTTGTTGCCTTAAGCACTCTCTACATCCCTATGTAGATTTGTCCCTATCATTGATTCCCTTGAAACCCTACTAGACAACACAAGAGTGTACACCCCACACTTAGCGAAATTCTAGGTGCTCAGGAGAGTGTAGTCAGCTTGAATTGTAGTGAGTGTAGTTGGCTCTCAACATAGTTCCAAAGTTAGCCATTTTTCAATAGTTTACACTTAGTTATTTTTTGGCATTTTTATACTTAGTCATTTTTTTTGTGTCTTACACTTAGCTGTTTTTCAGAATTTTACACTTAGTAGTTTTTTTTTGCATTATCACACTTACCCATTTTTCTTAGTTAGCAGAGTTAATCATTTTTCTTCTTTTTTCATTCAACAACCTTTACATTTCATCCTTGTGCCATGAACCCCAAGCAACCTTCAACCTTTGCTTCAAGCACGGTTATTCTTTGGCCCATCTAGTAGGAGATCCAGATTGACCTTCCTAGGGTTGGGGGTCCTATTTTGGTAGAAAGGTAATCTTTCCGATAGTGCAACCTACCCCACAAGTTCATGGTGCTTAATGAAGAGTAATATAGCTTTGTTTGCATGAAGCTCTAGGAATGTTTGTATTTAGATCACTAAGAAATAAACACCAAATGTAGTTTTGAGCTTATCCATTGTAGCAGGAGGGAATGGTTCCCTTCCAATATAGACTTTATTTTGCTCAAGGAGGCCTACTAGTGGATGTTGGATAGCCTCATCTAAAACATGGTTCATGAGGTAGGGATCAACTATGAGAAGCCCTTGCAGGATGACCTGGATGAGTTCAAAGCTTAATCTAAGAATGATAACTCATTCCACATCTTGTTCTACCAGACAGCCTCTACTTTCATGCCTCCACTGTCCCACCAATCTATCATTCTAGAGGCAGTCGTCAACTAGGTGTCACTACATAGGTCCATGCCTATGGTGGTAACTCACCAAATGCAATAGATGCACCAAGATGTGGTGCTTCCCTTTAGCTTTCCTATTAGCCTAACTTTTGTTACACCTTCACAGCCTACATAGCCTTCACAGCTTGTTCAGTCTATCCAACCTATTTAGCCTATTTGGCCTTTTGTACTGTTAACCATTGCACCTACGCAACCTTATGTGCACACCATGCACATCTCTCAACCGAATAAGACTTAGGCATCATTCATCCCACTACTTGCCATCTCTCAACTGCATATGGCTCAAGCATTGTTCATCCCATTGCCTTTCATGTTGGCACCCTTTGCAATGGCCCAACCCACAAATATGTGGTGGGGGTCGAGCACTATGTCCATTGCACAACCCATGCAGTAAGCATCATGTGTGGTCACATAACCTAAAATTAGGTCATGGGCCATCCAAATAGCACAGTGAGTGGCACAACTGATGTAGCTTGCCACAACCGCACCAGGCTTGGATCAAGCATTCTAGTTGATCCAAAGCCTTACCAAAGAGGTCAAGAGACTCAAGGATTCCTCCTCTAAAATCATCCATATGATGGACTTTTACTAGGATGATCTAATCAGTCCTATAGTTCCACCACTAACACTACCTACCAGGGTCTTACTACCCTAATTCACCAAATACAATAGTGAAGGGAATCCTAATGCCCATCTAGTGACCTTCCAATTAGAATGCCTTCTACTGTAGGCATGGCCACACATAATCATCTATGTGTTCACCATGTCCTTAATGGACAAGATACTAGATTGGTACCATGTGCTCCCCAAGCCTCCATCACTTCCTTGGAGGAGTTGCTTATCCAATTCATCATGTGCTTCAAGTACAACTTGAAGCCCAAGGAAACCCTAGACTAGTTGATGCAAGTGAAGTAGAGCCACTTTGAGCCCATGCAAAAATTCATCCAATGCTAAAGCACATTACTCAACGAGATCCGCGAGCCCATCGTAGAAACACACCTACTGGCTATTTTCAAAGGCATAATGAATGACTTCATCAAGTCAAAACTATATTACGTTGTTTCACAATCCATAAGCCATGCATTTGCTCAAACTAAGAGCATCTAGGATGCGGTAGAGGCTACTAAGTATCTTGCCTATGCAACCTACAAAAACCTGCATGTGAAGAAAGAAAAGGACAAGGAAAAAGGAAAGTAGATGACTACAACCATTGCAATGGTGGCCAATGAGGCTAAGCCAGCCAACACCAAATCAACAACAAAGTTATTTAAGGCCTCAGCCAACAATAATAAGGTAGCTAGCTCTAGCACAATGACAAACAAGTAGCCTGCATCATCAATGACCATGGCACCGGCTACCATAAGGCCTAACTTCTAGCACAAGGATCACTCAAAGTACACACCATTGCCCATTTAGTAGTCAGAGCTCTTGGATCAACTACTTCACACTGGATGCATCCAATATAAGTAGATGTTTGAGGATGCTTGCAAGTTGCATGACCAATATTGCAAGCTCCTTAAGAATCCTTCAGCTACATTACCTAACGAGGCTCTAGTCCCTAAGCACTTATGACATCTAAAAATGTTGGTGGGTAGAACACTGAGAGTTTGGTAGGTGTATAGCCTAACACCAAATCCATGTGAGGGTTGTGCTAGGAAATAGAAACAAAGTGCCCTAAATGGTCTAGTCGATCAAATAGGGACTTACATGGTGTTAAAATGGCCATGTGCAAGAAGGGTTTATACTACATTATGGGTGAACATCGAGATAGGCTAAGCCAGAGTGTAACAGGGTGTCCCAGCCTGAGAATAATGACATGAGTGTGCAAATACATATCAAAAAATAGAAAAAATGTAAGAGTTATGCTTAATATCAAATGAAAATGCTTGGAAAAAATGGAACAAAACTTGAAAACAAGGAATGCACCATCCCAAAAGGAAGGGCATAACTATTGTAGAAAAAGAGGTGAGAAAGGTATGCAGTGTACATGCAGGCATAGTGGTAGTGTAGTAGTGTAGTCACACTCTCTAGGATGTCAAGGATGTGAAGCTAATAGCTACCATGGGAATTGAACCTATTGGGTTGGCTGTTGTTGTGTTCTACAAGTGCAATGGTGGACTATGTTTTGGGAGATTCCAAGGTGCAAAGCTCAAGTGCTCAAGTGCAAGAATGCCAAGGATGCTTAAAAAGGTAAAATTCCCAATGCTCTTTTAATTTGCCCACCCCTAGAGTGTTGAATTTTGTGGTATTTATAGGGCTAGGTTTAGTGTGAAATGCAGATCGAGTGCCACATGGGTGCTACGTGGCATAAGTATAGATGGGGTTACATTTCCATTTATACTCTCATGAGAGTATCAAAGTGTTATGCTCTAAAGAATAGCAACGGGTCCCCAGATACTACTAAATTTTGACTACACTACCTAGACTGCATGTGCCAGAGTTTAAAAAGATTGCAATGTGCTTACAAATAATGAAAAAATAATGCAACTTGGAGGCTACGCTCAGGGACTACGTTTTCCATTTTTTTGAGTAGGGCCAAGCACAGGAACAATTTTTGGGATCAATGGGGGAGCAAAAGAGATGCAAATTACTGATCTTGGTTATCAAAGAAATGTCAGAGCTAAGACAAAGACCTCTAGCCTAGTACTTGGGCAAACTGGCTACTAGAACATGTTTTTAGTTGAGTTTTTCATATTTTTGCCCTAGAGTAGTGAAGCTCTTGCAATTTGTTTTTTCCAAAGTTAAAATATTTTTGAGTGCCCATAGTAGGATTCTAAGTGTGTACAGATCTTTGTTCAAGCACTGATGTACGTAAGCATAGCAATGTGATGAGAATAAAAATGACCCCTTTTGATAATCCTTGCAGCACTGAGAATAGATCAATGTTTCCTTTAATGTCCTTTACTTTCATGCACTTTACTTTAATCCATTTAAATTAAGTAATTAATTTTTAGTTATGAATAGATTAATGTTTCCTTTAATGTCCTTTACTTTCATGAACTTTACTTTAATCCATTTAAATTAAGCAATTAATTTTTAGTTATTAATAAACACAAGCAAAACTACTTTGAGCATACATATAGTGCTTGGTAACACCCAGAAACCCTTAACATTTAGTAGTCCAATAGTACTATATGTGTTCAAGATGTGTCCAAGAAAGTAGGACAGGTACTTGTGTTAGGCTAGCTAGGTAGTAAATGAATTAGACGTTAAATTACTCTACCTTTTATCCTTTTTGTAGGTGATTAAATTTATAAAACATAAAATGATAAAAATCATTTACCTCGATGACACTTAAACCATATCCTTGAGCTTCACAAGTGTAGTTGGAAAGACAATGAACGTTCTCAACAACTATTTCACTTCCTAGAAGAACTAGTGCATTCGAGAACTATAGGTCCATAGAATTTGACAAGATCACATGTAAATACCTTAGTGATTCGTATGGTTGGGTATAGGGGAACTTTGCCACTCATCAACACAACCACCCATGACTCATCCCTATATTATCAAATCATTAAAGGATTGATTATATATCTAGTGATACCTCATCATCCATCCCCTCATTTCCAAAAATAAAGGTTATTACGATGGACATAATAACATTATTTTTACATTAAAACTAAAATAAACTTATGATCATTATGCCTAACCAAGAGAAAATGAAAAGGGTGTGATATCAAGGAATTTGTTAAGTTGTATTATTTACTTGAATTTTAAAGAAAAATGGAAGTGTATTCTAAAATAAGTGCTACCTTTTCATGTTAGTAGAAAGACATATTATCCATGCTTGAAGGTATTTCTCTAGAAATGTTAACATAGTAATAAAATAATAAAATTTCTGGGGGTTCCACTAGAAAGACATGTTACCTATGCCTAAACATAGATGACTTCTTAGAGATTTCAAGGTTTCTTGGACTCACATTGGTTATGGGGCTAGAGAGATGTTACCCATGCTTGAAGGCACTCCTCTCTCCAATGGACAAGTCTCCTTTCAAATAAATTTTGTCCTTATAAATTGCTCTTTTGTAGTTCATTGCTAAGTAATGATATTTCTTATAGTTGTGATAGTCTTATGCTTGTTAATTTTGGGATTAAATAATGCGATGTTCTTGGTAAGTGGTATGCACATGGATTGGATCTTGGATGAAAATGCTAATGATCATTTTAACCAATCATTACACATGGAATTCTTTATGCTTCTGGTAAGACACTTCACCTACCATTTTTTGTAATCCTTGCAACTACCATTCCATCTCATAGTTATATATAATTATAATTTGATGATTTTTATAATATAATATTATTTCTTATCAAGGAAATACTAACATGTGTATCTTAAAAGAGAGTATGACTCATATTCAACTCCTTGAGTACCCATGAACACTTATAGGTGTAGTTATACAATGGTATTAAGGGTAGAAGCCTACTTTAGGGAGGCTCCACTTGTATAATTCTTATATTTCATATTTGATAACCAATTCCACATAATCTTGTATCTCCTAAATAATTTTAAAAATAGTCATTATCTTCCTACATATTCATACTCACTCATAAGTTCACTAATTTTGATTAAATTATCTTTTAAACCTTAGTTGACTTATCTTTTCCAAACTCCTTCTTTCACATACTTTTGACATCAAATTATTATATTCTAAGCATCATCTATCATTGATGAGTGGCAAGGTACCCCCTACGCCCAACCATATGAATCACCAATGTGTTTACGCATGATCCGGTCAAATTCCATAGACCTATAGTTCTCCAGTGCACTAGTTCCTCTAGGAAGTGAAATGAGCATTGAGAACATTTGTTGTCTTTCCAAATACACTTGTGAAGCTCAAGGGTATGGTTTAAGTGTAATTGAGGTACATTATTTTTATTATTTATGTTTTATAAATTTTCTTGCCTACAACAAGAATGAAAGGTAAAGTAATTAGAGATCTAATTCATCTAATACCTATCTAACCTAACACAAGTTCCCGTTCCACACTTTTGGCCACATCCTAAACACATATAGTGTTGTTAGGCTACCAAATGTTAAGCATTGTTGGGTTACCAAGCACTATATGTATGCTTGAAGTGGTCATGCCCATGTTCATTAACAACTAGAAATTAATTACTTAACTAAAATGCATTAAAGTAAAGTGCATGAAAGTAAAGTGCATTAAAGGAGACATTAATCTATTCTTAGTGCTGCAAGGATTGTCAAAAGAGGTCATTTTTATTCCTGTCACACTATTAAACTCGAGTACATCAATGTTCAAACAAAGATCCATACACACTTAGACTCCTACTATGAGCACTAAAAAAATATTCTAACTTTGAAAACAATAAATTGAAAGAGCTTTGCTACTTTGACTAAAAACTAATATGAAAACTAATTAGAAATCATATGCCCAAGTACTATATTTATAGGCTAGTGTATATCCCATGACATCAGATACCCAACATTGCATCATGGCTCTAATGTCAAATAGTCAATGTCAAGGCTCTGACATCAAAGCAGATGAAAAATGTGATTTTTCATACCACCACAACTGAATGAAAAATTGACCTTGTGTGAAGAAGTGAAGGAAAAAGTTCCTTACAAAATATTGGGTCAATATGGGATTATTAACTAACATACAAATTGACTTAGATAAAATAGAGAGACTTTGAGTGCCCAAGTGTACAAAGTTACAATCTTTAAAAAATTAGGTGTTCATGATAAGAGAAGTGAACACTTGAGATGAAACTAACATCCAACACCTCTTGGAAGTTGAAGAGTAAGAGAGAAGATCTAACAATCATGAATGGTCTGCATTGTGTGATATTATCGTAGCATCTTTAGTGAAGATAGTTCTACTTCTAGTCCATGCTTCCCACTGCAATCACAATAGAATTTTGAATTAGTATGCAATGTGTAACACATAGTTGTTAAATGCCTTTTCTCATTGGTGGTTACACTTGGCTAGGTTATGATTGTGGTAGATTGTTCTTTAGGAGTGTTAGTGGGAAGGCTGACAAATAGGATAGAATAGATAAGTGGTCCATTACATTTAAAAAATTTCAACATAAGAAAATATTTAAAAAGGATGTAAAAATTCACAACAATAAAAAGAAAAGTTATTGAAAAATGTTGTGAAGATGTGCACAATTTGATGTCATTGATGGGGCAAACAAAAATATTTGATTGTTAGAGTGTCTAAGGATAACGATCTTAACTAACCCAACCAAAATATATGTAAGTGGGCCCTCCCAAAGTAGGCAAAAGCCTTTTATGCCCTTGCATGACTTTAAACCAAACATTTTGTGGGCTCCATAGATGTTTAGTAGTTACAAAAAGTTAAGTACAAAAACCTAGAAAAAACTACCTAAGAATTCTGACACATCAAACCAAGACATTAAACTAGAACATGAAACCAGTAGTAAGGTGAGACATGAAAAGCATAGATGGATGAGAGAGAGTGGAATGCAATTTCTAATTAAGGCCACATGAAGTCCCTTGTGGATTTTATGGTTAATTAACTCTAAGAAGATCCATCATTAGTCAAAACAAAAACCAACCATATTTAGTGACTTCACATCATCGTTCTAGGGCCAATCCATCCCCTTGAGACACAAGAGTGCTTCCACAGAACAACCATCATTTCTTATTAAAGAAGAAAAGAGAAGTAGAAAATGAGGAAGGGCCTTAGTTAGAGGGGACCTTTAGGCATGGGTAACATGTTTTTCTAGTCTCATAACTAGTGCTTGTAGCTCATTTATTTTATCTAAGGGATGTGCTTTGAATTCTCATCATTTTTTTGGCTTTTTCTTAATGAGAACCACACCATGAAAAGACTTATTCAACTTCCTTTTTTTGGTCACCATGAAATGGTAAGAAATCTATGAAAACACACATGCACCCAGGCAAACAAAAGATATAAAGAATACCAATTCCCCTTGAAGTCACACCCTATTCAAATCTTTGAATCCTTCCCAATTCCAAAAACTATCAAAGTTACAAATTTGTTAAAGTTTTGTTAATGAAAAAGGGACTACATGTTTCCAAAACAAGGAAAACCATGGAGTTTGTGGATGGGTGGATGTTATGGACTTAGTACTTATTGCATGAAAAAGAAACCATGTCCTAATCATTTGTAATTAAATTCAAAGCTAGAATCGATACACCAACAATCAAATAACAAAATAGTACATACCATCATCAATCAACGCATTACCACTATACTTGACACTTATTAATAATAAGTTAGAAAATCACATCAAAATTTAAAAAAAAAGAAAATATTTAAAAAAGTGTAAAATATTCCAGAAATAGCAAATGTATTAATGATGGTGTAAAACAAAAATTAGAAAAGATTAATAACATGAAAATAAGAAGATGTAACGTAAAGAATGTAAAAAAAGTGTTGAAAAACTAAGGAACTACTTATATGGTTAGCATGGATGGCCATCTCGCCCATGACTAAGTTGAAAGGAGGAGATTTGAAATATGGAACATGGTTGTCCATCCGGTGAGGCATTTGTTGTATTAGCCAGCTTATGCTTATGGAAAGGTTTGATTTGTTGGATGTTGACCAGCTATTTCCTATCTGGGCTCTTAGGTTTGTAGATCATCATGTCTCCAAAAGAAAAAGTTTAATAAATGATGTAATGTCCCTCCCACAATATTTAAAACTTAGTTTGTTAAGGTACCTATGTGGGGTTCCAATAGAGAACCTTATCTCCTGGTTGAAATTTGACTTTTTTGATTTTAAGGTCATGATGGTTTTTGTTGTAGGCCTTGTGCAACTCATTAGATGATAGGGCCACCAACTGATTTTCTTTTAGCAATTTGATATTCATTAGTCTTTCCTTTTGTGCTAGACTTAAGTTCAAGTTGAGGTCACAAGCTATTGAAAGTGTACATAGCTTGAATTAAATAGGAAGTGTTGGTAATTTTCTATACACAAGATCATAGGAAGAATAGCCTATAGGAAGTTTCAATGTTGAGTGGTAGGCCCAAAGGGCATCGTTGAGTTTTGTGCTCTAGTCTTTCCTATATTTGCTAATAGTTCTTGTTAGAATCCTTGTCATTCCATATTGGTAACCTTAGCCTAACCATTAGCTTGGGGATGATAGGGTGTTGTGAGTTTGTGTTCAACCCCCAAGTGTTACATGACCTTCCAAAAAGTAGTGCCTATAAAGTGAGTTCTATTATCAGAAATTAATGCACATGGCATACCAAACCTATTTACAACATTTTGTTGTACAAACTAAGTAGTAGTAGAAAATGTATAGTCAATGATCGATACTACTTCTACCCATTTTGTATAATAGTCAACAATGACTATGATGTACACCTTTCCATTTGACATGGGCATGATGGAACCTATGAAATCAATGACCTAGATGTCGAAGAGTTCTAATGGTTGAATCCATTATTGAGGTCCCTTCATTTGAGCAGTCATTCCACCATCTTATTGGCATCATTCACAAGAGTAGATGTAATGGTCAGCATCCTTGAAGATTGTTGGCCAATAGTACCCTACCATCAAGATTTTAATAGTCATGCATCTCCCAACATAGTGTCCTCCACAAGGACCTTCATGAGTGTCTTAAAGAATGCATAATTGATCGATATCAGGGACACACCAACAAATCAAGCCATCAACACATACCTTATAGAGGTGTTCATTGATCTTCATGAAGTGTTTTACCTAGTGAACAAACTATTATTTCTTCTGGTGGTCAAATCCTTGTGACATCTCTTTGGTAAGAAGATAGGTGAGAATGTTGTCATACCATTTAGGCTCATTAGGCAATTATTTAGTTATAGTCCCAACAAAGAGGAGTTCATCAAGAAACATATTAGATAGTGGGTTTTCTTCCTTTTTATTGTCCCATTGCAATTCAGACAAGTGATCAATGATCACATTCTTAGTGCCCTTTCAATCTATCATCATAAGATCAAATTCTTGTAAGATCACTAGCCACCGTATGACATGGAAGCTCACCATTGGCTTGTTCATCAGGAAGTGGATGGCACTATGGTCCATCTACACAAACACCTTGTATCCAAGCACATAATTCTTGAAATTCTCTAGAGAAAACACTACTACCATCAATTATTTTTCTATAGTGGTGTAGTTCAATTATGCATCCACAATGCTTTGGCTAGCATAATGGATGTAGTATGGACATTTCGTATCATCTATCTACATAAGCATGGCTCCCAAGGCATAATTTGATGCATCCATCATGACATGAAATGGTCTAGACTAGTTAGGTGTCTATAGGATTGGAGTTTTTACAAGTTTCTCTTTCAGTTGTTGGAATGCTTTTTCACATTCCACGGTTTAGAAAAATGGAGCATCTTTCTTTGTTAGCTCCATCAATGATTTTGTGATCTTAGAAAAATTCTCTATGAATCACCAACAGTAGCCAATATGTCTAAGAAATGATCAAACATCTTTAATAGTTTCTAGTCATAGAGTTATTCCTTAGATGACCCTTATTTTCTTATGGTCTACCTCAATTCCTGCTTGTGATATTTTGTGCCTGAATACAATGCATTCTTGGACCATTAGGTGAATTTTTTGCCAATTGAGTTACAAGTTGGTTTCAACATATCATTTTAGCACTTGCTCAAGGTGGTCCAGAGCTTGCTCAAATGTAGCTCCATAAGTAGAGAAGTCATCCATGAATACTTCCACACCACTTCCAATCAAATGTTAAAAAATGATTAGGACTAGGCATTGGAATGTAGCAAGAGCATTGCATAGACCAAATGGAATCTTGCAATATGCAAAAGTTCCCAAAGGACTTAGGAAAGGTTCCTTTGCTTGGTTCTCTAGGGCAATTTGAATTTGGTTATAGCCATTATAACCATCTAAAAAACTATAGTAGCAATTCCCAGATATTGTTTCTAGCACTTGAGCAACAAATGGAAATGGAAAGTGATCCTTAAATGTTGCCATATTCAATAGCCAAAAATCGATGTAGACCTGCCACTTTCCTCCTTTCTTTGGCACAATTATGAGTGGACTAAGACATACACCATCCACAATGGGATAAATGAACCCTGCCTTGAGGAGTTCAATTTCCTCTTTGATAATTTGCTTCAGTGTGGGGTTCAATTTCCTTTGTGCCTATCTCTTCAACTTTATGGATGGATTAGTGTAGATGCAATGTTGGCATATCCTAGGATCAATCCCTGTGAGTTTAGGATATGACCAAGAAAAAGCTACTAACCATTTTTCAACCACATTCAACATATTTTTCTATGCAAGAGTGAGATTTTCATTGATTATGATAAGCTTCCCATTTTTTAAAAAACACATATTTCATTCCATCCAATAGCATTTTTAGTTTAAGGGGTTCTTGCTTAAAAATTTTAGGAATTTCCAACTCTTCCTAATAAGTATCATCATTTGCATCATCGGAGAGTCGGTAAAGAACTTACTCCAATTCATCCATGCCTACAACATATGCATATGTTAGGCCCTCAGTTGGTTCCATGCAAAGTATGGTACTCTCAGAATCAACGGTCAACCACTAGGTACCCTCATGTTTTGTGGCTATTTCATATAGACACCTTTGAATTTCTACTTCTAGTGCACATTGCTTACATGTAGAGATAGATGATTATTACATAGCCTAGAGTTTTTGCACATAATTGCACCCTGTCTCATTGTACATGATGCATGGAACTCACTTCTTCTTGATCTTTCCAAATGCATTTTATTTGGATATTTCCATGGAAAGATCTCTTATGCTTATTCTAGAATCAGTAGTGATAAGCCATGCCCTTCCCATGATGATTAGCAAATCCCATAACAATTCTTCACCTTGATCACTAGGAAATCAGTAGGACAAGACCATCCACAAATACTGGTCACAATGTCATCCACTAGTCCCAATGACATAGTGATGGATTGGTCTACCAAATCTAACCTGATATTGCTCTTCTTAAGAGGAGGTAGGTTTCATGTATGTACATCTCATGAGAAATTAAATTGATACTAGAACTTGAGTTGAGAAGAGCTTTGCATAGTTCATTCCTAGCAATCTACAAATAAATGAGAGGACTTCTAGGATTGGCTAATTTCCTAGGAAGGTTTCTAGCAAGGATCCAATTAGATATTGTGTGAGTAAGCATTGTAATATTGATCCTAGGTAGATTTTGGTTTGAAGAGGACTTAAAGGAATTGGATACAGAGGAAGATGAAGGGACAAAGTTGTCAATAGTGAGTGTATTTGAGGGCTTAGGTGAACTATGTGATTGGAAGAAAGATCTTTTCTTTGATTGAGTCTCCGACCCACTTGGTTGATGAACCAGTTGTAGATTAACAACCCTAGTAGTGTAGTTCCCTTGCATAAGTGGAGTAGGTGGTAATTGTGTGGCTGGAAGAGAAAGATGTGCAAGGATAGGACATGGATAAGGGTAAAAGGTGGCATCCCTTATTTCATGTGGAGAATGATTTCGATAATAATCAAAAGGGTGGTAGTGAGATTGAAAAGTAGAAACATAATTGGAGTCATGTGGAGACAATGGTTGCTAAATGTAGCACCCATAGGGATGAAGCTATTTGTAAGGGTATTGCTACCTTGGTGGTGCCATCATCCATGATCATGGTTGTTGCTACTATTTATCTTACTCATGTGGTTGTGATGGAGTTCTGCTAGGATAATATTGCTATTGTTGGTAGGACTACCTAAAATTACCTTAAAGATAAAGTAATCTTCTAGATATTTGCCTTTGTGTTAGTCATGGATTCAAAGTATACATCCCAAACTTTTGTAAATGTGACACTATGGAGCAACATACCTTAGGATGTACATATTGGTAGATGTCACATCCACCATCATCATCTGATTCACTTTCCACAACTTCTTCTATTGTAGAAATCTTTCCCTTACCTTTTTGATAGGTACATTCAAATTCCTTACACCTCCTGCATTCATGATCAGTACCTTGTTCTTTGGACTCCTTACTAATTTATAGGACATCTTGAAATATTCTATTCATGAAATCCCATAATTGATCAACCTTGTTCGTAAGTTCATATTGAAATTTTTGAAGTGGCAAGGTTTTCCTATTCACCATCTCATTAGATGTAGATTCATCCTCACTATCATAGAATCAAGCCTTCCTCTTGCAAATGGAAGGATTGCAGTTATACTCTTCTGCACTTCCACTTTTTCTTAATTCACCCTCCTCTTTAGCTACCTGCTTAATTAGTATTTGTATCTGAAGAGCACTTAATTCTAATAGTCTTCCTTGAGCATAGACACTAAGGGTTATCCTCATTTCTAATCGAGGCTAATCTATAATGTGGTAAAGTTGATCTAGTGAAGAATAACCATGGCTAGAACATTTTTGCATTAATGAGTAGTATCAATTGATGGTAGCATTCAAATGTTTATGTGTTCCTTGTTTCCATCCTTATATTTTCCTTTTTAAGTTGGACACTCTAGAGTATGTTTGATATTTATCATTAAAAAATTCAAGCATGGTACTCCATCATCTGATAGATTCTGGCTCTAAGGACCGGTACCAGTTCTTTGCTTCCTTAATGAGTGTCCTTAGAAAAAACTTAAGTTTTTGATAGTCATTTTGTATGTTCTACAAGGCACATGCATCTTGAAAAACTTGGAGATGGTTCTGTAGATCAAAGTTATATCCCCTTTTGAACCAAAGAGTATTGTTCATGTCTAGCCTTTTGATTCGACTATCCTTCTTATGCCTTATTGGAATTTGTACTACCTCTATGATATTAAGCATAATTTGGGTAGCAAGCAAAGGATCATCAAGGCCATGATCATGGTGCCTATGATGCCCTCTACTACACCTTTGTTCATGGTGATGTGCCTCTTTTGAATGTTTTTACCCTTGATCTTACCTTTCTTGATGGTCCCTTTGATCATTTCAGTCTTGTCAGTCATTTTGGTCACCTGCATCATGGTCTCGCCTCCTGCAGTTGCAGTTAGAGCTAGAAGAAGAAGATTATGATGATGAAGATGAAGGGGAAGTAGAACTAGCACCATCACGGTGCCTACTATCATCTATTTGATGATCACAATCATGATTAAAACACCCTAAAAATGCAGGGTCATCCTTGATTCACCAAGCTCTTGTAGTCCACACAACACTATGGCAGTTCATCAGGAGGAGAACATTCTTAGTCCAGGTCGGCCAGTTTGGGAAATTTTCTATTTTGAGCATGGACAAGTTCTGTACCATCATTCCTTCCCTCCAAAGTAGCCTAAATATCTAGTAGCCTACTTAGAAAAATTGCATAGAATCGGCAGCAGCATTCTGGATGCACAAGAAATAGTTCGGCAAGTTTTCTAAGTCATGAAGCCTGCTACGCTATGCTATGTAGCATAGCAAGCTTCAGAAGATTGGCGTGACGAAGTGCTACGCTATGTGATGTCACACAGCGCAGCATGGCAATGACTTCATTACCCACTCCCCTCGCCCAATTTCAAGTTTTGCAGCGATGTCCCTTTCTGTCAGGAAGCGATGGACCATGTGTGCTACTACGTTATGCTAGGCTACATGGCATAGCAAGGCATAGCAATCCTGCAGAAGAGACAGAAAGTAGTTCGAAAGGTGGAGTCAACAAGGTTCGCAAAACTTGCATCATGTGAGAAGGGTTTGCAAATTAGCAAAGCTTTCATGACTAAGGCAAGTTGCTACGCTACGTAGCATAGCATAGGATAGCAAGCATGAGACATATAACAGAACACGCGACAAAGTGCTATGCTACGCCAAGCAAGCTACATCACAAAGCACAGCAAGGCATGCAGGTGGTTGTGCGACATCAATGCACTCTACCTAATCGGGCCATTAGCACACATCTCCAGACGTTGATAGCTAGATTATGGTGTGGTAGGATTGCAGTTATTGCATGGCAGGTTTGCATTGCAATGGTCTTGTAGGCCCAATGGTCATAGATGATTCGAGTGGTGCCAGTAAGACAATGCAAGCCTGCAGCACATTGCATTCAAACCACCCCTTTTTGCTTATCTTCACCACTATAAATATCCCAGAAAAAAGCATGTAATAGGTCGGCAATTTTAAGAAGAACTCAAAGTTTGAAAAAGAGATCCACAATTCTTTAAAGTGGGCAACTTCAAAATAGTTTATATTTTTCTTGAAGGAAATAGCTCCTAAGTGGTGGAAACTTTGAAATTCTGAAACAAAGATTTCCCCTCTCTCTAGCATTATAATATCAAAGTCATCTGTTTAACACTGTAAACAACAACTCTCTCTCGGTTGGCATGAGGTCCCCGTCTTTGTTTTACCACCTTGGTGAAACCCCTGACTGTTTGTACACGAGTATGCATCCAAGCACATAGCTCCTTTTGCTTGGCATGCCTTGGTTACCCTCAGGATTTCTACACTCTATCACACATGCAGCCGATTGTATCCACCTTGACTAGATGAATCTGTAACTTTGGAGTGGTGCATGTTTCGAACCATACTTTACTTTATCTATCATTTACTGTCTCGTTTCTTTTGCACTGTTTTCTGTCTTATTTACCTTTAAGAATTATTTCGTATTACTATCGCATTTTTATAGTTTCTCCCTTGCTTCATTTATCCTGAAGCATTATCTTGCATTTCACATTATTTACGTTGCAAAAGGCTATACTGACATCAACGTAAGTCCCTGTCTGATCGACTAGACTGTTCAGGGAACCCCATGTTTGTAAACACCCAGCGCAGCCCTCCCGTGGATACGGGGTTGGAACTGTTGCGCCTGCCAACCCCCGGTGTTCTTCCAGCCATCGACGTTTTCGGTTACTACAGTTTTCTAGTGCTAGAAGGAGGGCCCTTTGGTGCCTTTGCCACATGTCATAGTAGTTTTGTGAGCCTTCTGCACCCTAGTACACACGAGCATAAACGCGACACCATCTTGTGGGTTTTTACGCTTTGTGCGGTGCAGATCGGTCGCCCCTATGGTTCCTCCAGAACCCTACAAAACACAAGGGCTCTGATCGTCGGTTAACTAACTCATTCTACGATTGTCTTGCATGCATTCTACACCCCATCTCATGTGGTACAGACTGGTCACCTTGATGGTCCCTTTGGGATCCTAAGAGACATAAAGCCTGCCTGATTGCTAGTTAGCTTGCCCATCCTACGGTTGTCTTGTCTGCGTTCTGTACCCCATCCTGTGGTATAGACCAGTCACCTCGACGGTCTCTCCAGGATCCTATGAGACATAAAACCTACTTGGTCACTAGTTAATTTGCTTGTCTTATGGTAGTCTCGTACGCCTTTCACACCCAGGCTTGCGTTAGCATAGACTTGACACCCATCTATGGTTGTTTACATGTTGTATGGTGTAGATCGGTCGCCTCAACGGTTCCTCTGGAACCCTACAAGACAATAATCCTTCTAACGGTGATTTAACTTGCCTTTCCCTTTTACAGTAGTCTTGCATGCACTCTGCACCCTAGCCAGCATAGGTGTAAACTTGACACCCTTTGAGGTTGTTTACGCCTTGTGCGGTGTAGGTCGGTCGCCTTGACGGTCCCTCTGAGATCCTATAGGACATAAAATCCTTCTTGATCGCTTGTCAACTGAACTTGCCTTACAGTAGTCTTGCACGTGCTCTGTACCTCATCGTGCACAAGCATAGACATGACACCCTTTGTGGGCATTTATGCTTTGTGTAGTACAGATTGGTCACCTCGATGATTCCTCTGGAATCTGGTAAGATGTAAATCCACCTTTTGTCACTTTTTTCAATCATTCTATTCTTTTGCACTTTTGCATTTTTTTGCATAATCACTTATCTAGCAATGGCTTCAGCCACAACTGCTATTAACACCTTCAACATGGAGGTGTCCTTTGCGGTCCAAGGCACTACTGATGCCGAACAATAGATGAATTGAATGTAGGAAGCAAACCAGTCTCTCAGAATCCAAAATGAAGGACCTGAGGGACTGGCCCAGCAACACGAGCGTTACAGTTTCCTTTGTGCAAAGGTGCAGGCTAATCTTTCCTTGGATTTACACAAACTCAAAGAAAAAAATAGCTTCGAGTTTGCTTACTACAACTGGGAGGAATTCGTTCCTCCCCCTGACATTTCTTTGCCTTTAACACAAGCGTACCAAAGGCTTCTAGATCAACTATTCTAGTTGACTAGGCTTAGGGAGCAACAAGACATAGCTTCCAACCACGATGACACCTTTCAAGATGGACAAGAGGAACTTGATTCCCAATCTGACGAGGGAGGTCAGGCCAACCTCCTTCCTATCCCACCTACCCAGTCCTTCTGGGCCAACCCGTTGTCTGTCACCATCCCCTTTGTCATCATGCCTATGCTTCAGCAGCATACAACCACAACTACCACATGTAGCCATGCTACATTCTTGGTGTGTCATCACTCTTATTCCCCTATTGCGCTCGTAGCAACCGTGCCACCACAAAGTGTTTATCAGCACGTCCCTATGGTATGCAGCATGCCTATCACGGCTACCCTATCACATGTCCATACTGTACCTACTCTACAACCACAAATAACTCCCATGCCAATTCCTACGTATGCATATGTTCCACCCACTGTGACGGGCCAACACCTATCCACATTGTGGATCCCATTCGCCTCTTCGTCTATTCTACAACTATCGTAGATGTCTCACTATGTTCGCTTGTAGACCGGCCCAACCCCGCAAATGATACATCCTAGCATGGGGTCATGGTCTGTCCCACCAGTAACCCAAACGATTTACCTGACAATTTAACCCACTATTACTACTCCAACAATACCACCCACTAGGTGGTGGACAACGCAAATAGCACCTTTAGTAGGGGCGGCCCCAACAGCACCGCCAATGGGTCAAATCATCACCGCCACCATGCCATATATGGGAGTTGCCTCTACAGTCCCTCAACCTTCTACAACATCATTGGGTTTGGACCAAGCATTTCAGCTCATCCAGACCCTAACTGAGGAAGTAAAATGCCTCAAAGTTGTCGGGTCTGATACGGTGCAAGTCATGGACTTCTATCAGGATGACCCTGTCAACCCTGCAATCCTTACTCTAACATTACCACCTGGGATGTCTCTCCCACACTTCATGAAGTATGATAGGGAAGGGGATCCCAATATACATCTCGTCAGTTTCCGATCAAAGTCTTTGCTATTGCAATAGTTGCCGCATACGATCATTCGCGTCTTTGCCATGTCCCTAGTCAGGAAAGCCCTAGACTGGTACCATGCGTTGCCACATTCATCCATTTCAACTCTAGAAGAACTCTTGACCCATTTTGTGACATGCTTCAAGTACAACTTGAAGCTAGAAACCATGTTGGATCAGCTGATGGATGTGAAACAAGACCCTCTAGAACCAATCCAAAAATTTATTCAACGTTGGAGCACAACCCTTAACGAAATTTGTGAGCCCATCGCAGAGGCCCATTTGTTAGTTATCTTTAAGGGTGTGGTGAATGACTTCATCAAGTCCAAATTGTATTACCTAGCTCCACACTCTCTTAGCCAAGCTTTTGCTTAGACAAAAAGCATACAAGATGTGGCTGAGGTGAGCAAAGACCTAGCCTACATCACTTACAAGAACAGCTTTGCCAAAAAGAACAAGGGTAAGGTCCCAACAACCATGGTGGCTACTGTGGCAGCTAAGGCTAAGCCAAAACCTAGCAATAGTGGAAGCAAGAATAATAAGAAACCGTCCATACCTGTGGTTGAATCTGTGCCCAAACTGAGCCAAGCATCACAACTTGCCGCACCTGCGCCTGAGACATCTGCATATACTAAACCCAACTTTGAGTGCAAAGATCTTTCAAAACACACCCCACTACCTCTCAAACCTTTAGAACTCATGAAGCAACTGTTGGCGGCGGGATACATTCAACAGAAGCAGATGTTGGAGGAAGCAAACATGAGACATCGACGCTACTGCGAGCTCCTTAGGAATCCCTCTTTGGCCCTGCCCAATGAGCCTCTGGTTCCTAAGGATTTCAAGCTAGATAGGTTTTGTGACTACCACCAACTATGTGGTCACACCATGGATTATTGTCTATCATTGTAAGATGACATCCAAAGATTAATCGATCTGGGAAAGCTGGTGCTGGATGAAAGTAACCTAGTACACCCTGAAAACCAATCTATCTATGTCTACACAGATCCCCTCAATGCCAATAATGTCGATTACATAATCAATGCCATCAGTATTGACAATGATCCCATGCCACCCTTCCAGCCGTTTGTGATTCACGTGCCTCAATGTAGCACACCAATACCACCAATGGTTGGTCTAAGTTCATAGCTGCCCTTCATCCTGAAAGTCCCACCATGGGCATCTACCTCTGCATCACCTATTGGTGAGGCCACGCAACCCTGTCAAATAACACTCCTAGCTCCATTCATCATCAGTGGGCCAACGTCTTCAACAACCCCCATCCCGTGCAACAACATTAAACAACCTCCTCGTCCCACAAGGTAAGAAGCCTACTTGGTAGGCGAGGCGTCTAAAGGGAATACCATCAAAAGTATCTCCAAGCCTACGCCTTCGTCCCTTGTATTTACTCCTTCATCACCAAAGATAAAAGTCAGCACAATTACACAGCTTGCGTTACCTTTCCGACAAAGATCTGAGCCTAGGACCAAGGTCGTCTCTCCTCGAGAGATTCATCTTCTAGGATGAATTGAAGAGGAGGAAAGTGTCAAATGGACAAATGGCCAAGACTTCTTGGATGCCCTCACCCAGGTCGAGCAAGCCCTAAAGCAGAAAAATGCTATGTTAAGCTTGTACAACCTAGTCATGACATCTGCAACTCACTGCAAGGCTTTAGTCTGCATGTTAACAACGATTCCAGTTGACAAAAACATGCCAGCAGAAGAGAAAGCAATCCACTTGGTCATACTCCCCTTTGTACCCACGAAGTCCACAATACCTCAATTAACTTTCAGCAGTGATGCCATTAAGGAAGATCTCGAAGGGGGTCAAGTGACTACGACACCTCTCTTCATCATAATTCGGGTTGGCCAACACCAAATCCAAAGGGTACACATTGATGATGGGGCCGCTAAAACACCGTGAAAATTGCAAATCGGCCTAGGGTGAAGATTCACGATTCGGGTGAAAGTTTGTGACAGAAATCCAGAAGATAGAACAAGGCAAAGAGGCGCATAGCAAGTTTCCAAGTTTCTCACAAGTTCTAACCTTACTTTGTTTTTTCTCTTTACACTACAGTACACAACATAACGTAATGTCGTTTGGCGTAACTCTGCTTAATGTAGCTCGATATCAGAAAGTAACCTACTTTGGCGAATCTGATAAAGTTTAAGGTCTAAGCAACGTGATGTACAACTTGTTGCACATTCTGCTAAGTCTTTTGTTCAGGGCTGAATTTATGCCCCATTACACAGAGCAGTGTAATGAGTTTCGAGGAAGTCAAAGTCACAATCCAAAGAAGCGTGGCAGATTGGTTTCTTCTTTTTGATTGGTCGCTTTACGCTTATTATGTTACGTAGCGTAAACAAGCGTAACTTGTTGTGGAGTTGACCATTTTATGCTCTATTACGCTTTGCGGCGTAAATGAGTGTAAAATAGCTTGAATCAACTACTCCTATGCTCTATTACGCTCTGTCATGCTATGCAGCGTAAATGAGCGTAATATGGCCTAAAGTCAATTAAGGCAGTACCTGACATGCACCTGCTATCCATACGCATAATACGCTCATCAGTGTATCGTAGCATAATTATGAGGTAGCTTCAGTAGGAGTGGTTGATCGCGTACTTTGTCCCCTTTCCCAAAAAATGTGATGCGACACGACCAGTTTCAACATAAAGTTTGCCAAGTCAATGACATTTGGAAAGTTTGAGACACATGTCATCAGGGTCGTGCCTTCTCCATGTACTACTGAACCTATAAATAGTCTAATTGGCAAAGAAAGAAAGGGTGGATCACCTTTTGACAAAGACCGCGAGGTGAACACTCTCCTCTTCTGTTATGGTGACATAAAGGAAGCACAATGCTGGCTCGGCCACGTGGAGGCCCTAGTTGCATTGGTTACTAAGCTGCAGATGCATTTGTTTCTGGCCGTAACCCCCAATGTCCCTGCAAGTGAAATGTTAACCCTGGTTAACTCCTTCAGCGAGGGAGCTGAAAATTTTTGCATGCGTGTGTGTAATGTACGTGTACATTTTGATATTGATGCTCAGCTATTTACTGACCTCTTCAGTGTCCCCTCAAATGGTCTTCCCATAGAAGAAAAGTTGAGGAGAAGCGTCAAATGTCAGGAAGATCTGGAGGAGTGGTTAGGGACTAAGAAGGACACAAAGGGGATTCCTTGTGAAAAGATCAAGTTAAAGGTTGTCAAGACTATTTATCCCCTCTTTCGAGCCCGGGCTTTCCCCAGAGCACTCTCGTAGGGGAAGTTCTTCACTATAGAACAGGCCCGTATCATGCGTGAGGTGATTTAGGAAGGGACCCAATTCGACTGGGAAAGCTATTTTGCTAAGGGGTTACGCATTGAGATGATCAGGCTCTGCCAAAAGTTTGAGTCCTGTTTCAGTGTGCATTTCACTTTCTTCATAGCTTGCCTCTGGCATTTTGCTGAATTTTTGGTGGTTCAGAGGAATGGGGTCTGGGTGCAACAAGACCGAGACCAATTATCCAAACCCTGGATCTCCCACCTCTTCGGCACTACCCGGTCACAGGATCATTCAGAGGGAATTGGGGAGTCACTTTCTATGATGACTAGGGATGTGGAGGCACCTCGAACATGAGGCCTTGACAGCATAGGTGGGGCGCTTCCCTCTTACACTGGTGATGCGTCATGGGGAAAGCGCCTAGCAGCAGAAATAGTAGACACCTCGGTTCAGCGTATGGAGCTAGTAGAACTGAGATGCCTATGGAGCTAGTAGGTGGCACGGGCAGAACTGTACAAGTCAAGTTTCAGCGGAGTAAACCTCCGCTTGGTAAGCGCAAGGATATAGTAAAAGTTACGGTAATTGTTGTATTATGCAACTTATTCAAGGTATTTTGAATTATTTAAGTGAGTTATATGGCATGAACAAGGAGACCTATAGAGCGGTTGATGCCTGAAATAGGGGTGGTGGTATTACGGTGTNAGTTATATGGCATGAACAAGGAGACTTATAGAGCGGTTGATGCCTGAAATAGGGGTGGTGGTATTACGGTGTGGGGAAGGGGCCCCAGTTTTGGAAGAGGAGGCCCCGGTTATTAGAGTGAGTGACTCGCAAACCCTTGTGCGCGAGGAGAGAGAGGAGGTGGAGAACGTTGTCGTACTTCCCACTAAAACAGGCAGAGGTAATCAATTTATTAATATTTTTAAGAAATTTTGTTAGTAACCAAAAAAAATTTTGACTTAATTATGCTACAGATGAATAAGATGAATCCCTGTCTGCCGTTTTAAGCAGAGTGTGGGGGGAATTCCCTGATAAATTCGCCTTTATGGAAGGCGTCGTCGGTGATATGATTGAGCACCTAGAGCACGTCGATCCTGGAGCTGGTATGTTATGGCTATAGTATGCTTATTTTATTATAAGGTTATAATGTTTAATTACATTTGATCTAATATTTATTATTAGGAGCTCGCCTTCGATGGGACTCTACAGAGCCCATTGACCTGGACACTATCGAGCCTTCATCGGAAGGAATGGTTGTGCCACGCAACATTTATGAGGAAATGCGTAAATGTGCGTTACCCTCGACCTGCTCCTTGTGGGAGAGTTAAAATGTCAATGAAGATCTCTGGAAGAAGCTGTAGAGATCAGAGAAGGAAAGGATGTCTCTGGCCAAAGAGATCGGAGACTTAAGATCACGATGTGAATTCCTGCAAGCTCGAGGAACAGGTGCAGAGGACTGGCAAATAGTTGTTATTGACTATGCTTGCTACTGGACCGTGGTCAGAAACAGTGTACAAACCAGTCATGAATTGGTGGAGCAAAGGATGCAAATAGAGCTCTTGGCCCAGAAGAACCAGGACTGGAAGGACTTTTGCACAAGTGTCCAAGAGTGGGGGCAGAAACAAAAAGATCATAAGCATCTGTATAAGCGAGAAAGTATCGCTTATCGTCAGCACTATCAAGATTCTACTGTTGAAGCTCAATCCTTACGACTATTCCTCGATGTCATTGGTGCATCTAAGGCCTTCGAGAAGTTTTAGGAGCAGGTGATGGTAAGCGCATCCCCGGAACGGGAAATTATTTATCCAGGGGAAGAGACTACAGTCCCTACCTTCTTCCCTGAACCACCCCGGTGGACTAGTGTGGAGAAAGGAAAGGTGAAGGCTAGAACTAATCTGGGGAACAGAGTTTGGTCTGAGTTAACTAAAGATGAGATTATGCAACGCCTGTGGGTTGGTTTAGATCAACTCCCTGTTGGCGACCGTTTGGGACGCGACCGCCAACGAGTGTCCTCGAATAGGATTTAGGTGCCTGCTGGTCTCTGGCAACAACAAGACCTAGATACCTCTAAATAAACTCAGTAGTTAATGTGAGTATGTGTGTGTGCTGTTGCGGCGTGCGATTGTGAGAAATGTAACGATTACGTTGTGTGTGAACTACAAATGACTTACTTTAAAGAGATTCAGCCAACTTTGCCAAGTACTGTGAGTT
>MNCI01008581.1:1475657-1523509 GCA_015680685.1 Gnetum montanum
AAATAGATAAGGAAGTTGACAAGTGGCCTTGGTAGTTAAAATACAATCTTAAAGATACATAGGGATACAAGCTATAATACTCCATACATATATATCCCTTTGATTTTTCTTCTTCCAAATGAGATGTCAAGTCTTCTAAGTGATGTATAGGTAAGTTGCAATTTCCAAATATCCCAAAAATATCTCAAAAATATATCTCCTAATTTTTCTCTCAAGTAACCTGACTAACCAATTAGAAGATTACTTTCCCAACAAGCTAGGAGAAAGTTACAACAATTTTAGATAGTTATGAAAAGAAAAATCTGCAACTGACAAGTGTTTACATCATATATGATATTGGGTAAATATCCTCAAGAATTTGGTCTTTGAATATAATTTTAATATATAGGTAAGTATCCAGCATTTATATTCAATAATTATCTTTGAGGCTTACGTTTCATTTTTTTTTAAAAAATATAATCGGTTATAAAATTAACTTTATGGAATGGCAAATACGTTTCAAATGTAAATGATTTTCTAACGCGGTTAATCGTGTTGCTTTGATGGGTTCTTCTGTGCGCAGCTTTCTCCCGTGATTTGTGCTATTTCTCTTCACCGAACTGCTCCGTTCGTTATTTTGCTGCCATCGCTTTGCCTTGGATTGGCCTGAGGTCGCGATTGCTGCCGCCGTTGGTTTGTTGCTAACGTTGCTGGAACCCTGCCGCTGCTCTGCTGCCGCCATCTCCATGTCTTCTGCATCCGCCATGGCTGGGTGTCATCTATTGAACTCCCACAAACACGATTGCAGTTGGAACAGCTTCTACGCACAGCTCGGCATCAGTTACTAATTTACTCATATTAACGGTGAAATGACTTGAATCTGTGAACCCTTGGCAATGGTTTCTTGCCCCTATTCGCGGACAGCGTCCAAGTCCGGCGCATTTTTATTTTTGTTTTGTAGTTTTTGCTGGTAACCGTCCAGAATCACAGGCATAGGCGTAGGCATGGCAACCGGCTGCGTTCTAACCCTGCTTCATTCGTCTTCAGTAGTCTCTGGCCAAGAAATTAGGCTCACTATGGAAACCGAACAAAGAAACCCTTCGTGGCAAGTGTTTGACAAAATTCTGAAAGGAATATGAAGTGATTTCTGGCATTTTCTTGGCAAAATTTTAGCGGCAAGCAGCACTACATTTTTGTTGCCATATTGATACTGCGTTTTTTTTAAAAATTTGTGCTTAACCCTGTCTCTGAAAGTATTCAGTAACTCTTTTTTCTTAACACAGAACCTATTTTCTCTGTTCTTTGGCTTCTGTGAAAGCAGGACCAACATCATTCTTAAATAATATTCATATTTGATATATTTGTGTGGCCAGGCCCTGTATATTCCATGTCTGCCACTGTTACTGAACCAGTCTAAGTTTGGTTGAATGTAATATGCTGAGATATTACATTCTTTTCCCAATGTAAGNCGAATGAGGAAGATGGACAGGATGAAGAGCACATTCAGGAAGGAGAGNACCAATGTAAGGTTAAATTAAATATGTTTTTTATCACCATAAAACTCATCCGAATTTTAACACCTATTTTATTTTTATTCTTCTTAAGTAAACTGAAACTCCTGCTCCATGTAGTGGCTGAAAATGTGCCAACACTCCCCTTTGTTGTGGATGCAGGACCATCGCGAGTAAGTTTGAGTGTTATTGAATTTAAGTTTTCTGACTTGTCCTATCATGGCTTTTGCTTATGTACTTGTTGCATGTAGTTACAAGGACCGAATGAGGAAGATGGACAGGATGAAGAGCACATTCAGGAAGGAGAGCGTAATGACGTAGACCGTCCCCTTGGGGAGCAAGTGTTAGTGTAAGAACCTTGTGAAGATAACATTCCTCATGAAGGAATGCTCCCTAAAAGGGATGGCCCATTCGAAGATGATTTGTTAGGCTTAGAGGCAGAGTTAAGGGATACGGGTGATAGTGGTACTAGAGGGGATGCGTAATAGTGATTTACGCATGATTTTATTTATGATATTGAAAAATGGCAATATGAATTTTTGGCATGATTTGTTTTTTGTGGAAGGAATTTTAATCTTATGTCTTTATTTATACAAAGCGTAAATAGAATCGTAAAGGTTTTGGATAGGTAGCGTTATTGCAATTGTCTAATGGAGTTACTAGTTTAAGGCCATTGCGGGCCGTCACATAGCGTTTGCGTAAGATATAAACGGATTAGCTAGTTTTAGGCCGTTGCGAGCCTTTACTAGTTTTAGGTTGTTGCGGGCCATTTGCGTACGTCGGAAAATGTAATTGATAAAAGTGTACATATTTGCGTAATTGTACTAATATAACTAATAGAAGTCAAGAAGCGTAAATAGCGTAAACTGGGAAACGTAAATGGCATAATGGATAGAAAACATAAATATATGTATATTAAATAAAAATAACAGTCAAATTTGATAAGCATAAATGGAAAAACTAGTGAAAATGTAACGATGTGCATAAATACCACGCAGGTCAATCGCTAGCCTGTAATTGTTTCCTGATGGCTTTTACGTTGAGTGGTGCGTAAGGGCAAGGAGATCTATGGTCTGACTTCTCTACTTCATCCTCCTCTCCCTGAAATGGTAGGTTGGCCCAGGCTAGATTTTCATTAGTCATTTCGACTTGTTCGGGAATTCGGATGTGGGTTTGATCATCGGGTATTTCAATTTCTGAACCCCGTTCTTCCTCGATGTTATTGACAGTTCTGGAAGTTATTTCATCGTCATGTATTACCACCTCTCCTCTTGCATAAGGTAGGCGTATCTCTTGGTGTATTGGTGATGAAACTGCCCTCAGTTGGGCTAGCCAGGATCTCCCTAGAATCAGGTTGAAGCTGAGCATCTCCTTGACAACGATAAATGTGGCACCTGTTGGAAATTGGTCTCCTACCACAAAATCAATATGCACCGTCCCTTTGACTTGAACTCGTGCTCCGTTGAATGACTTTAGGCACGATGTCATCATAGAACTGATCTGGTTGACTAGACCCAACTTATCCACTATAGGATAAGGGATGACATTCGTAGCTGCGCCATCGTCAACGTGCACCCTCCGGATCTAGTGTTGACCAACCCGGATGGTGATGAACATAGGTTCTGTCATCACTCAACCTTTCTCAGGATCATCTTTGATGGATTCATCATGAAAGTTCAATGAGGTGGGTTTGGGTCACTCAACGGCAGGCGGAAACATGACAGCATGTATCACTTCCTCTTCCGCTGGTAAGCCTTNTAGGCGGAAACATGACAACATGTATCACTTCCTCTTCCGCTGGTAAGCCTTCATCTACAGGTATGGATGTCAACATACGAACCATAGCCTCACGGTGCTTTTGAGATGTCATAAGCAAGTTATAGAGGCTCAATGTTGTGTTCTTCTATTTTAGAGCCTGCTTAACTTGCGTAAATGCGTCGAGGAGGTCCTATTCTTGACTGGGTTGCTTATCTTCTCTATCTTCTTCCATTCGCCCTAAGAGACGAATTTATCGAGGCGGAATAGCATCAGTCGGAGGGTTGTGTTTCTTCCTGCCAAGGGGAGGTGGCTATGTTTCTGCACCCTTGTCTTGCCCATAATGTGCAGGTGAAGGTACAGAGGCTAGGGGCCTGGGCTTGATGAAGGCTAGCGTAGAGTGATTTTTGGTTGCGTTAATTGATGCATCCCCTTCCTTTTTTTTATTGGATGACGGTTGATGGTTTTGGTTAGAAGCTTGCCCCTGTGTAAAAGGGGCAGCCGATGGTTTTGGTATCCTAAGGATAAAAGGTGCTTTAGGAGTAGGCCTGGGCGTGGCTGAGGCTTTATCGTTAACGTGAGACCGAGTTATAGCTAGAGAGGGCATCTAAATAACAAAGGGTGGCCTCGAGATGCCGCTAACAGCTGGTGAAGAACTTGTCCCCTGGGATGAACTAGTAGGTACACATAAAACAAAGGGTTGTTTAGGTGGTACCTTTCCTTCACTATTCGTACTTACCACGTTGATGGTGTACGATGCATTATTTTGCGTTTAACGAGTCTTTGTACACAATGCATCGCCTGGTTTTGAGACATGCTGGACTATTGCCATCTAGTTTCAGAGAACCATCGTCAATCATGCGTTGAATATCGTCCTTCAATGCCCAACAATAATTGGTATTATGACCACACAACTGATGGTAGTCACAAAAACAGTCCAACCTAAAAGACTTAGGAACTGGTGGTTCATTAGGTAGGGCTAAAGAAGGATTCTTCAGCAATTCACAATGGCACCTGTGACGCTGCAGAGCTTCTTCGGATACTTTTTTATTCTGAATATATTCTACCCCTAATAATTGTTTCAATAGTTCCAAATGTTTTATAGGCAAGGCTGTATATTTTGAGTGATCTTTACGCTCGAAGTTTGGTTTTGATTGTGGAGGCTTTTCAGGGGCAAGTGTGTCTTGATCGGTGCTGCTTGCACTAGCCATGGTCTCGGCAGATGCTGTGGGTGCCTTCTTGTTATTCTTGTTTTTATTACCCTCATCCAGTGCAACTACTGTCGTCGTTGTTGCTTTACCCTTGTCTTTACTCTTATTGTTGGCATTTTTATAAGCCACATACACTGGGTCTTTGCTAGCCTCAGCAGCATCTTGGATGCTCTTAGTTTGTGTGAAATCTTGACTCAAGGAGTGAGGGGCAAGGTAGTATAGTTTAGACTTGATGAAATCGTTAACTGCTCCTTTGAAAATAGCCAACAGATGGGCTTCAGCGATAGGCTCATGGATTTCATTCAGAGTAGCGCTCCATCGCTGTATAAACTTCTGGATTGGTTCAAGCGGGTCTTGTTTTACTCCCATAAGTTGGTCTAATGTGACTTCCAGCTTTAAATTGTACTTAAAGCGAGTCACAAATTGTGTTAGGAGCTCTTCCAAGGTTGAGATGGAAGAGCGAAGGAGTGCACGATACTAGTCCAAGGCTTTACCTACCAGAGACATTGCAAAGACATGAATAATCATCTGGGGCCATTGTTGTAGTAACAAGGATTCAGACCTAAAGGTAACAAGATGAGCATTAGGATCTCCTTCCCCATTATATTTAGTAAAATGGGGCAACGACATTCCTGGAGGCAACGACAACATGGGAACTACCTGGCTGATGGGATCATCATGATAGAAATCCATGACCTGTATTGTATTAGAGCTAGCAGCTTTAAGGCGCTTAATTTCCTCAGTGAGGGTCTGAATAAGTGAAAAAGCTTGATCTAGACCTATTGATGACAAAATTGGCGCTGGAGGAGCAGGGAGTTGGACTGAAAGAGCAGTGCCAGGCAATGGGAATGGAGCGATGGCTTAGCTGACAGGTGGCGCTACGGGGACTATCCCCATGGACAGAGATGCCTATGAAACCACCACCCAACAGGTTGTGCGAAGAAATTGGCCATCGCCAGTTGTGGAGGATGGAAGGTGTAAGGATGTTGTACAGTTATCTGCAGGACATGTGTGATAGATGCGGCTAAGGGTTGTACACCGTATAACGCAGATTGATCGTGTTGTGAAACAGGGGTGATCCATTGACTAGCTGTAGGTTGTTGAACAGATCACTACAATTGAATGGTGGTTATAATCTGTTGCCTTGCAATGGGCTGTGACGCTAAGGTTTGCACCGGATTTTGCACCTGGCAGGTTATAAGTGTGGTATGGGGTTGCACTTAGGGAATGAAATGGGGTGCGGTAGACATAGGTATCACTGACGGAATACTGATTACAAGTGGCGAGGAGACTACTCCCATGTTATTTTGAGATGGAATTTGCACCTGAGGATTGCGTGGTGGCTTGCAGGATGATGGGAATATGCGTTTGGATGGTCATGATTGGGTTGAGATGGGCAGCTTCTCTGGTGAGAGAATTAAATAGGAGATTCAAGTATGTATGGGGGCTAAGGGTATGGTATGAATCCATGTGTTCAGACTAGGCTATGAATTCATCTTCCTCCTCCTCCTAATTTTGAGGTTCTAGAATAGACCGTGTAGTCTGATTCCTAGCCATAACTAGTTGAGACAGGAGTTCATGATAATGATCAGTTAGGGGGATAATGTCATATGCAGTAGGGGTGAAGTCTTGACCCCCTCTGTGGATCAGCTCGTAATTTTGTTTTGCTTCTATCTAGGCTTAGCTAAGGGCAAGCTTTGCTTGGATCTTGACGCAAATGAAATTATACTCTTTAGGAGTCAAGATGGTGAGTGAAGGATCCTTGCCCTGTAATCTCAGCGAATGACGCGATGGTCCCTGAGGTCCTGTTGCGTCGAAAGCTGATCCGGGAGCGGTGATGGGATTTACGAATGTGGCACCTGAGTTAGTGGTGATCATAGTGGTAGTGGTTGTATGTGCAGAATCCATCTCTCAGATAGATTGATGACAACAACAAAAAGGTTCAAAGGTGACGAAAAAATAAAATTACAATTTGGCTTTCTACCCTGTAGGATTCCAAAGGAATCATTATTGTGACCAACCTACACCACATGATTTCGTAAACTTCCTTAGAGGTATTACATTTACGTTTTGTGAACGCAGGTACGGATTACTTACAGGGCTACCCGTAAAATACAGATCGGAGATTCAGGCCCTCCTTCTAGCGCTAGAAAACTGTAATGACGGAAAACGTTGATCACTGGAAAATACCAAACGAAGATCCATGTACACAGTCTTAACCATGGATCCGTGCGAGAGCAGTGCTGGAGAAAATGAATCCGCGGTGCCCTGAACGGTCTTGTCAATCAGACAGGAACTTACTTAACCAAAGGTGAACACTCTCCTCTTCCTTAATTGATGGTAATTTCCCGGGATTCCCTAACTGATAATACAAGACACAAGTAAAGATAGCAAAAATAATGTTACGCAACATTTCAATATATATATATATATATACTGTAACTAACTGTAACAACGAAACCTTACCAGGTCCAAATGGCAAAAGAAATGGAGGAAGCTTTCTTTGCACGTCAGCAAGGGTGAGGGGCGGGTTCAAAGTCCATTTCTCATGTAAGCACCCGAGGTTCTGACAACTCTTGAAGGAATCGGCATAACAGGTGGGATACTCAGGAATTTCGAAGGCCATTTGCCCCATGACACCAGCGAGTACGTTGCTAGTGGACGTAAACTCATTTATTGCCCTTTCGGTCTAGGACAATGTATCATTATTGTCCACTAACCCATTTTCGTTGATGAAGAACCTGTATCATATGGCACATTACTATCCTACACTTTGCAAATTCAGACATTAGAAAACATATTAACAACACCACAAGCAAAATGACTTACCCGCCTGAATAATACACCGTGCCTAGTGGATTATGAAAGTAGGTTGAGNTGCCTGAATAATACACCGTGCCTAGTGGATTATGAAAGTAGGTTGAGACATGACGGGCCACGAAAAAAATATTATACACATGATAACAGCTAAATCTAGGCATCTCCCAGATCCAACTTAAGCGCCTCAATCATCTAGTGCTAAGTTCGCGGTCTTGAGGACAACCAGTATCAATAGCCCCATCTGTTAGGAAAGCCAGGATGCCCTGTGTAGAACCGACTAACAAATGTTCCAAAATAGCCCCAGCCACATCGTCCGACAAATGCGACCAAACCATGATGTTGTAGTTATGCAACAAAAACTACAAAAACTCCAGCGCATCCTTCTGGAACCATATTGCCTTCCCCTGCAAGCGAGTTTGAGGGGGAGAAACATTGGCTATGGGAGAGTTTATACAACATAAAACCCCGACTGTGTCCAAAATAATTAGGATAGGTCTCACCATTATGCTGTACAGAATATAAACATGTTACCATCTAAATTCTGTTGCATGCTTAGGAAAAACTATAGGAAAAATTACAAATTACGCTTTAGCCATACAGCCGAAGTCGCTTAAACCCTTACAATAGTGCAAGGTTTGTCTCAGACAATGGCGATAGACACAATACCACTATCTAAACCCTTGTTTCAATATAAGGTTTACATTCTAAAACTCTAGTTCACGTAGATGACACAAAAGAATAAACGAAAAAAAAGCATGTCACCAAAAGCAATACGAGTAAGTGAGAGATGGCCTACCGATTTAGGGGAGTAACATCTCTTACTTCGACCAAGGCCTGCGAAGCCCGCTGCAGACTCCCCTGTACTTCATCGATTTTTGCCAATTTGGTATTCTTTCCTCTCACCTTTGGCATAATTACAGTCTTGAACACCTTCACAAATAATGCATTGCTATCTTTTGCTCTTTCTCCTTCTCTCTGCGACAACTGAGAATTCGAATTTGCAATAGCCAATAGCCTGTTTTCGATAAGAACTGCCTACTTATATGCAAAACTAATCGACTTGACACTCGATTAAAGCAGGACTTGCCAAAATTTGGTGTCAGTATGAGCTAAAACCCAAAGATCAGGGCATTAATTGTAGTAGATATCGCATGCATTATGGTCCGAAACGACCTTAAACTACTGCACCTTATCGCTTCATAATCAGGTCAATTAATTACAGGTTGTGCACGATATTCAAAATTTGGTTAGCTCTTCATGCTCGGCAACGTCATGCCACACCTTTTTCAAACTACACCAAGCATCATACATTAATACTGGTGACATCTAACTTAGCATTTTCCTAACCACTTTCATATTTGGTAATTTTGCAGGACAATTGGCAAATGGACGAAACTTTATCTGCACCCCTAGCCTTAACAGGCCCACATGGGGGAATCATTAGACAATTTGATCCCACACTAGTAGAAACTAACCTTGCCCCCAATGACGCAACCATAGCCACATCGAAAACATCTCTAGACTGGCCAGAACAATCGACGCGCACGCTAGATCTGGAGGCTGGAGATGTAACCGAAGACCCCCTTAACGAGGTTTCTGTGGTTACGCATAAAGGTGAGACTAAAACTCTTAAGGTTAGTTCTTTACTGGACCAAAAGGCACATGACAACATAAAATAGGTGCTCTAGAATAATGTCACAGTGTTCACATGGTCATATGAAGATATGTTGAGACTAGACCCAAGACTAATACAACACAACATAATTCTAGATCCCCATATTAAAGAAATTAGACAAAAGGCACAGAAAATTAAGCCAGAAGTCACGCTAGCAGTACGTGATGAGATCACTAAACTATACCAGGCTGGTTTTATCCATGCGGTTGATTACTCAGATTGGGTATCAAACATTGTAGTTGTCCCCAAAAAGACCAGAGGGATACACATCTGCATAGACTTCCGAGACTTAAAGAAAGCCACAATCAAGGATAATTTCCCACTACCGAGTATCGACCAACTAGTAGATACAACTGTTGGGCATGCACTTTTATCCTTCATGGATGGCTTCTCAAGCTATAATCAGATTCGCATCAACCCAGAAAACCAGCTGACGACAACATTCATGACACCTTGGGGGACCTTTTGTTACACTATGATGCCTTTTGGTTTAAAAAAATTCTGGAGCCACATATCAATGAGCTATGACGTACATCTTCAGCGATTACCTCCTACGGAAACTGAATGATTATGTTGATGATATAGCTGTTAAGTCTATAAGGTTAGAAGATCATTCGGAGGATCTGGAGTTAGTCCTTAAAAGATGCTCTAAATACAACCTCCGACTCAACCCAAAGAAGTGCGTATTCGGAGTCAAAATCGGACACATTATGGGGTTTGTGGTATCAGAAACTGGCATACGAGTAGACCCTGACAAGGTCAAAGCCATCATTGAATTGACACCCCCTTCAAATCTCAAGCAATTACGTGGATTGCAAGGGAGGTTACAGTTCATCAGGTGGCTCATCTTGAGGTTATCAGGTAAGTTACACCCTATGCAGCATCTGCTTAAAAAGGGAGTTAATTTTGAATGGATAGATGATTGTCAGCATGCGTTTGACAGTTTGAAACAAGAACTTCAATGCTTGCCAACAGTATTCCCACCACAAAGGGATCAATCGTTCTACATCTACCTTGCAACCTTAGACGTAGTCTTAGCTGCATTACTCTGTCAAAAGAGGGATGATGGGTTAGAAGTACCCATCTACTACTTGAGTCATGCTCTATGTGTGTATGAAATGAGGTATAATGAAGTAGAGCGTAATTGTTTAGCGTTAGTGTTTACGCTCAAAAAGTGTAGACACTATCTCTTCCGTAGCCAAGTCAACATAATCTGCAAGAATAACATCCTTAGGGCTATTACGCACAACCTATATGAAAGTAGTAAGATAGCTCGTTGGAAAGATATCACGGCAAAATTTGATTTACATTACATTGGTCAATCTTCTACGAAAGGCCAAGCGATAGCCAACTAACTAATAACATCACCTATTGACAGTCAAGCGACAATAAAGCCTGAATTCCCTGACGAATATGCACATAGTCTAAGCCCTATTCTAACAGGTCTCGAAGCAACGTTATGTTTTGACAAAGCTTCAACCGCTAGAGGTAGCAGTGCCACCACAATCATTACACTGTCACTTGAGGATGTATGTCTACATGCCTACCGCTTGACCTTTCCCTGTACGAACAACGTGCCAGAGTATGAGGGGCTCCTCAGGGGATTATTAATAGCCAGAGAGTTTGATGTTCAACACCTGGTGATTAGAGGCGATTCGATGCTTGTTATAAATCAAATCACAAGAGTCTACACCTGCAAGGCTGCACATTTATAGCCCTACTGCGATATAGCTAAAGATCTTCTAAAGTAGTTCACAACAATCGATGCCCAACACGTGCCTCGAAATGACAACACTCTAGACGATGCACTGGCTACATTAGCTTTAAATGTGCCATCGCACCTATTTGACACTTGTCCTACCTTAATGATAGAGTGTGCAGATCCTGTCATTCAGACGGTGCAAGTATCTTCATTGCTCGCGGATAGAACGCCAGAGTGGTATGATAACATTAAAACTTACCTCCTGCATGGCGAACCACCACACAAGCTAACACGCACACAAAAATATGCAATCCGCAAGAGAGCTAGGCAATACGTCATCATAGGAAAGAGTACCCTTTGTAGATGCTCTTTCAATGGAGTATTGCTTACTTGCGTTAACAAAGACCAAGCACAACGTATAGTCAGCGAAGTTCACGAGGGATTATGAGGAGGACATGTAGAACCATGAGCCATGGCTGCTAAAATCCATCACTTAGGGTACTATTGGTCATATATGGAAAAAGACTGTCTTACAAAGGTTAAAACGTGCGACACATGTCAATGTTACACGAATCTTATACATATGTCACCTATAGAGCTACACATAACTCAAATTACATGGCCCTTTCAACGATGGGGATTAGACATTATAGGGCCTATCGCACCAAAATATTCTATAGGTCACAGCTTCATAATCACCGCCACTGATTATTTCACGAAGTGGGTGGAAGCCATCCCTTTGCAAAATATCATGTCTCAGCAGATCTGCCATTTCATTTTGGACAACATCGTAACTAGATTTGGCCTCCTGATGACTATTGTGACCGACAATGGGCCACAATTTAGCAGTGTGAAAACCAAATATTTTTGTGATAGCCTTGGTATCAAACAATCTTTTTCCTCTCCTTATTACCCACAAGAGAATGGTCAAGTCAAAGCAACGAACAAGGTCATTATCAATTTGCTCAAGAAAATGCTCAGTAGCAACAAAAGATGATGGCATGAAAAGATCCTGTATGTGCTATGGGCGTATCGTACCACATGTAGAACAGCTACAGACAGTACACCCTATAGCCTAGTCTATGGATCTGAGGTGGTGCTGCCCCTCGAATTACAAATTCCTTCTCTACGGATAGTCCTCTCCACGATTATAAATGATGCTCAACACACCGAGTCTCGGATCATGGATTTGGACTCAGTAGAAGAGAAGTGAATATAGACGCTTGATACCATCGAAAAGTATCAAGATAAGTAGAGGCAGAAGCACCGTCATAATCTTCAACAACGTCTGATCAAGAAGGGAGATTTGGTTCTTAAGGTTGTTCGCAAACCATTAGGCAAGTTCTCTACAAACTGGGAGGGCCCTTTCTTGGTAGCTAATGTGTATGGTAACGGTGCATTCAAGCTAGCAGATATCAATGTCAACAAGTTACTAAATCTTGTGAGCCATATATACCTGAAGCGGTCCTACATCTAGCTACATATCTAGTGTTAACATCAAGCAATGATCGTCTGCTATGACGTAAAACTGGCAATTTCTACATGTTTCCGCCATGACGCTAAACTGGCAACGATCATCCGCCACGATGTAAAATTGGCAAGTTGTAATTGTCCGCTACGACGTAAAACTAGCATTTTTCAGTTTGCCCGGACTCTAAACTAGTACCATGGTCTACTGGGACTTAAAACTAGCAACAACAGTCTACTAGGACTTAAAAATGGGACCTACAGACCACCAACATACGAATCAAGCAAGCGTCATCATCTCTGTGCAACTACAAAACGAACAAGAAGGGATGTTGGGATAGCCCCAACATCGCTACCTCGCAGGCATTTTGCTGATTCCTCAGATATGCTGAAAGGCACACTACTAATCCCTCGGAGATGCTGTCACTGCACCCATTTCAACGGTGGCACCTCTGAGAGGATAGTTTCACCGTTTGGAGCCCCAAAGGAGTTCTCATCAACCACGACCTTGGGGATCTCCGCTTATCATCTTTATCAGACTCTGGCTTCACAATTCACCTAGCTGGTTCTTTACATAACCAGTCAGGTGCGATGAGTCTGATTTTCTTTGGCGGCGATATGCTGGGCCGAGCATCAACATTGAGACCATGGCTTCTTGCTATGGTTCCTCGTCCATGGCCTGCTCACTCTATCTCATCACAAACGGTACTTGTTTCAACAACCTCTCTAGTGATTCGGTCGAACAATGGTGTCCTTTGTTTTCTTCTTTGATTGCAGGTTACTTGCTACAAGGATGTCGTTCAAAAGTGTGTTCACCTGAATAGTGAAATACAAACAACGTTTTGAGATGCGTGCTTAGGTTAGCTTGTCTACTTAGGAGTGCAACCCTATTTTCCTACCTCTTTCTCTTGTTCCCTTCCTTAACCATTCCATCTACTTTCCTTGTAAAAATGTGAATACGAAGCATACACTTTCCGCATCTACATTACAATCAAGTCCATGAATTGGCGCAACGCAACTCGCCTAGTGGACGCCAACAAAAACAAAAAGAGGGATTGACAAAATGGATGAAACAAAACTCATCCAGGCCACACAGATGCAACATAATTCGTCTATGCAAGCCCCTTCATCTACAAAATGACGACATAACTCCATGCAAATGCAATCACAGAAGAAGGCCTAACTGATTATGCATGAAAAACTATACTCACTCACTCACTTGAGTCTTCCCCAAACCACACTTGAGTCTTCCCTGAACCTCACTCCTCTTACCTTTGTAAAAATTCCCTCATGTATCATTTTATCTCACATTTCCCTCATGTCTGCACTTCTACATTGACAGAGCGACACTTGAGTAATGGTTGATGAACGCTATTGGTACTTTTACCCATCCGGTGTTTCATATTCTTTGTTGACATCTTTCAGACAAGCCCTCTAAACGTCAACAAAGAGGGGCCATTGAAATACCGTGAAAATTGCAAATTGGCCTAAGGCAGAGATTCACAATTCGGGCGAAAGTTTGTAATAGAAATCCAGAAGACAGAACAAGGCAAAGAGGTGCGCAGCAAGTTTCCAAGTTTCTCACAAGTTCTAACCTTACTTTGTTTTTTCTCTTTACACTACAATACGCAACATAGCGTAATGTCGTTTGGCATAACTCTGCTTAATGTAGCTCGATATCAGAAAGTAACCTACTTCAGCGAATCTGATAAATTTTAAGGTCTAAGCAACGTGATGTACGACTTGTCACACATTCCGCTAAGTCTTTTGTTTAGGGCTGAATTTACGCTCCATTACGCAGAGCAGTGTAATGTGTTTCGAGGAAGTCAAAGTCACAATCCAAAGAAGCGCGGTAGATTGGTTTCTTCTTTTTGATTGGTCGCTTTATGCTTATTACGTTACGCAGCGTAAACAAGCGTAACTTATTGTGGAGTTGACCATTTTACACTCTATTACGCTTTGCGGCGTAAATGAGCGTAAAATAGCTTGAATCAACTACTCCTATGCTCTATTACGCCCTGTCACGCTATGCAGTGTAAACGAGTGTAATATGACCTAAAGTCAATTAAGGCAGTACCTGACACACACCTACTATCCATATGCATAATACGCTCATCATCGTATCATAGCATAATTATGAGGTAGCTTCAGTAGGAGTGGTTGATATCGTACTTTGTCCCCTTTGCCAAAAAATGTGATGCGACACGACCAGTTTCAACATAAAGTTTGCCAAGTCAACGACATTTTGAAAGTTTGAGACACATGTCATCAGGGCCATGCCTTCTCCATGTACTACTGAACCTATAAATACTCCAATTGGCAAAGAAAGAAAGGGTGGATCACCTTTTGACAAAGACAGAAGATATTTTTTTAAGCATTGGCAGCAGGAGCGATCAGTCTTTTGGCAAAGATATAGTTCTCTTCATTGGTGATCATTAGCAACTTTTGAGCAAAGACTATCGAAGGTAAAAAGAGAAAATCAAAGATTGAGAGATCATCTGGTATGATTGGTAAGGTTTATTGATCAGAAACAGTTGATCGATAAACATCCAGGCTTGACCTTCCTTGCATTCCATCTTTGGCTTACAAGGTAGACCGAGTTTCATTCTGTACTCCTTTTTGAACATTTTTCTTGCTGTTTTGTGTATGCTTAGCACAAGATAAGTGGAGTTTGCTATTGGAACTTTGTATACATTATACTCAGTCTTCAAGTAAAAACATAGATCTTGGAATTGTGCATCTTCCCTAAATCTGATCCTCCTTGTCGTGTTGACATTGTCGTTATTTCAATCTATTTACATCGTTTTCTACTCCTTTTACAATTCATCAAATCAATTTATTTCATGGAATATCTATATAATACGTATATTATCGCGATATTCATTAATTTACTAGTTAAGTAAGTCCCTATCTGATCGACAAGACCGTCCAGGGCACCGCGGATTCATTTTCTCCAGCACAGCCCTCGCACGGATCCGTGGTTAAGATTATGTACACGGATGTTCGTTTGGTATTTTCCAGCGACCAATGTTTTTTGTCGTTATAGCCATCACAAACGTCATTTCCTTCCCTATTATAGATAAGTTGGGATTGGTCGACTAGATTAAACCAATGAAGACATCGTGTTTGTAGTCCTTCAATGGGGCATGCACCTGGTGAAGGGCACAATTCATGTAAAGTTCGTAGCAGGGGACCAGTTCCCCACAGACGTAATGTTCATCGTGGTCGAAGAAATTCCTAGGTTTAACTTAATTTTGGGAAGATCTTGGTTAGCACAACTTAGGGCTGTCACCTCACCTATACACTAGGAAATCCACTTACCATACGCGGGAAGGGAGGTGATAATCCATGACGAGAGGGTGGTAACGCAAGTAATCAGCAACATAGGCATGGAACAGGGTTCAGAAGCTACAACCTCTGAAGATGAAATGCCTTTTCATGCATTCATTAATCATGCAACAAAGGGATTGGTCCAACGAGCTGATCCTCAAATCGAAAATGCATGGGTTGAGTTGCCCTTCCAAGTGAAGGATACTGATATAAGCAGGGGCCCTGGTGAAATGCCTTGACCTTACGTTCTGATCAACCCACAAAAGGTCAAGAGGTAGCTACGCATAGCATAGTAGCCTTGCAACCTCCCACCTAGTTGCTATCCTTACACATTCTCCATTTCCTTTCCTTGTCCATATGTTACTCTCCTAGCATACTGTTGCCTCTCACTTTAACTTATTACGCAACGGCCCGAAACGACCCAAAACTAGCAATGGCCTAAAATGGCCTAAAAATAGCATTTGAGAGCATGAAAACTTTGCATAGTACATAAGTTAATACAAAATCGATTTCCTTTCTGAAGTTTCTCATTTCATTCAAAATTTTCGCCCATTGAGAGTGTTTGTAAAATTTTTTTTAAAAAGGAAAAAAATAAAAAAAAAGAATGGGTTCCATGCTATCATAGGTTATCGTTGTTCCCATTGCCTTCACTATTTCCCTTGCTTCATCTACTTATGCATTGCCCGCTCCTATGTTGCCCTTGTCGGCTCTTCATTTCCTCTCTCCATGGGCCTCACACCTTCGTTGAGAGCCTGTATCCCAAAAATAAAGTAGTTGGCTAGGGCGACAAATGTGATAAGCACTAGCTATGACATAGCATTAAACAAACTAACCTAAGGGGAGCCTACGTCGATCTCAAGAGGTATCTGGTCTAGACCGAGCTTGAGGCGATGCCCAATCTCCTCTATTGGAATGTCCATACAACATCTACCACGAGGCTCAGCATTCGCAGCGGCAACTTTCTCCCTTTCCAAGGTCATCCAATCTAGAGGTTCCCGAGAAAGGGAGGCGGTTGTGGTCTCTCCTATAGGAAGGTTCATCCTCAAGTTAGGGGATTCCGTGACCTTCACCTGCTCTTTAAACTTCGCATAGGCCTCAGAAGCGCCAATGGACTTCACGAATGTTTCGTATAAGAACGCCTTCACAACAGCATCTTTATACAATCTTTGATGGGTTTCATTTTCTAGGTTGTATGTATACTTATGATCCCTCTGGGTTTTCCCCCATTTGAAGACCTTAGCGCTGATGTCCTTCATATCTTGGCACTTTTGGGCTAGTAAGTCCATCTACATCTGCTGTTTGATTAGCTCATGGGTGGACTCAACATTTTGATAAACGACAGTCCAAAACCTGGCATAGTCATCTACAGCCCTTTTCAAATCAACAGGGTCAGGGTTATGGTTTATGAGGAAATTGATCCTCGACTTAAGGTTCTCCATCTCAGCGACCAATTCGACCTCTCTCTGCTCAGCCCTTTGGACCCATTTCCACAAGTCCTCATTAGCTCATCTACACTCCCACATAGAGCGTGCGGAGTGCAAGACACATTTGTAAGCCTCATCAAATATATGATGAGACACCTCGGTCACGTCAAGCAAGAGTGTGGGCACTGTGCCAACCTCCATGGATCATGCCAGGTCCCACTTGAGCCGAGAGGCTGTTCAGTGCACAAAGTGTAATAGTCACGTTAGCATAACATAATCAACAAACTCAAAAGTTTTAGTGTAGCAACATAAAGACAGTTAACACTCCTACTTACCCGCATGAGGGTTCGCCTGTTGGAGGTGGTTGATCATGTCATCGACAAGTCCCTGAACAAATGGAAACTTGTTATGGACTTCAGCCCATGACTCCGTACAAGGTGGAGGAGATCCTGAGACATTAGCAGTAGCACCTATTACACAATTAAGCATGTCAGCAACGGCCAAAATGGACTACGGTAAGGCACACGCAAAGCCTAACTCACCAGCATTTGGCTGTAGTCCTTCTTCTTGTCGATGCAAGACAATTACGGTAGGCTCGGTAGAAGGCCCGACCAAGTCCATAAAAGCCCCTACCTCATGCACGGGTGCCTTTTCTTTTAGGAGGGTAGCGTTTTTTTATTTTGGAGAGGTACCTCTTCATTGGTAGGAAGAGGCTTCCTAATGATAAGAACCCCTGCCATAGAGACAGGAGCTCCATTATTTCTAATCGGGACCCTCTCCTCCAAAATCGAGGTCCCCACATCTTTATTTCTTGCCCTCATCCTGAGGGCCGATACTTCCTCGTCGCCTTCTTATTTTTCTTCCTCTTCTTCTACTCACAAAAGGGCATGCATCTGTCAATTCAAAAAAAATTATGTCAAAAAAGATGCCATGCTACGATGCACTGCCTAACGAAGCATAGAATAGTAGACAACAGCAAAGAAAAAATTATATAAAAATGCTTACCAATGGGGGGTTGTGTTCACCGCAACTTGAATCGTAGTCTTCGTCCCTTCTCTTTAGGAGGACTTTTCTTGGCTGGGGGAGGTCTCTTCCTTTGTAGTTCCGTGGGCATGATCTTAGACATGAGACGTTCACCCTGTGTCACGTCACCAATTATGGTAGGGGGCATCTCTCGTACACTGTCCTGGCTGCAAGCACTACGAACTGTCAGACCTTTAGTCATTATAGACAACGACTCCCCGACCATTTCTGAGGGGTCCTGGGCTTGCATAGTTTGAAGGACCAGTCGAATCCATGGTTTGGGAATCTAGTTGTGATCTGGCTCGGACTAGACTCCGTCCTCCTGGACCACCAGAAACTCGACGAAGAACTTTAAATAGCTTATGTAGAAGGCATAGTGTATGTTAGAGTGGGACTCCATTTGCTCATGGAGTCCCAAAATCTCAGCCTGCAAACCACTACATAGGAATTTGGCCCAGTTGTAATGGGCCCCCTCCTCCATGACTTCCTGCATTACCCAAGCTTGCTCAAGTCCCACGACCTTCCCTTGGGTGAGTAGTTGAGGGAATGCGTGGGCACAAAAGATCGGATATATCCCCATGGTAGGACCTTCCTTAAGCTTGTCCATGAGAAACCCCTTTCACTCCTTGGTGAGCCTTAGCCACTCCTCGATATGCTACTTCTGAAGGGTCAACTCTTGCTTGCCCTTCAACACCACATCGGCACCATCAACAGAGACGCCAAACAAATCCGCAAATAGCTGGTCATTGATGTCAATGACCACCCACACACCCTGTACATACGTACAAAAATGGCTCACCTACACAGATAAGGAGTTGACCAAGGAAACCATCTCAGTAGCAGAGACGCCTAAATTCAGAGCCATGAACAAATCCATAAGTTCAGCCATTCATATTTTCTTGAGCAAGGGGTCCAAAGCCCCTCATTCTAACCAGTTTCGGCTTACTGCTACCTCATCGTATTTGAAGTAGATGTTTCCCCCTTACCTCCTGGTAGTTACCACCATCACCTCATGAGGCTTCCTCACCCCTACAACAATGTTCACGAAACGTACTTAGCATAATAATGCAGAAAATGCAAAAAACTATGAAAACACTTGAGCATCTGGTGCTTGCCTATTGACCCACCAGGTCTATACGGTGATGGGAATAGTGGGAGTTCAACTGCCAGAATTTCTTTGAGCATGACCTGCTTGAAAGGTTCTCTCCATTCCTTGTCCATCCAACCCTTTTCCCTGCAATGACTATAGAAAGGGGAGAGTATGCATAGGTAGGAATGGTATTCCCCCCTCCCCCCTACCCCCCTGAAGTGACCAATCATGTCGGCCCGCAAGGTCTTGGTAGAGGCAAATTCCCGTAGGACTAGCTGCGTTGTGGCCAACTCACCTGGCTGGTAATGAACCCTGTCGTTGTCAATATAGAACTTGGTGATAAGCACACACTATCAGCACTTGATCAAGTATGGCCAACATTGCACAACCAAGCAAAACAAAGATGCAAAACTTACCCGCCAACACAATATATGGTCCCCTATGGGTTCTGAAAGTACGTCACCATGTGGTGTGTGAGATACAATGTGTTGTACTGGTGAGAGCACTGGTATTCTAGCATATCCTAGATCCAGGCTAAATGCCTCAACCCTGTTGAGAGTTGGGTAGATCCTCCTCTCGGCCTGCTTGTGGTCGCATCGTTAGAAAGGTATCTTAGGATGCCCCGATTTATCCCTGGCAGCATGGCCTCTATTATCTCAGATGCTTGCATCTCCTCTAAGGAGGACCAAACCATGAGACTAAAATGGTTGAGAAGGAATTGTAAGAAGTCTTGCGCCTCATCCCTGAACAAAACTGCTCGCTCTCCCACATGTATCGTGGAAGGAGGAACATTGGCCATAGGTCTACCCACATGACATAGGAGCCCTTCAAGGTCCAAAACGATCAGCTTAGACCTTGGCCCTACCCTGCACGATGCAACCAGCAAATATTGACATCACATTTGAACGTAATGCATGCACAACATATCAGTGCTTAGCATACCATAAATGTAGCATATCCTAAACCCTTGTCCACACATAGCGTAGCAAAGATGCAAAATCCTAGCGTAGCGAGAACATGCAAGTAGCATAGCATAATAACAAAATAACTAACAACATACTCAAACAAAAACATGCACCGTGACGCTATGTCACGCATAACCAAACCCTTCCGAGGGTTTTACGTCATGGCATGCCAAGGTCAAACAACTTAAAGGGCCCCGGCCTCGCAGTCACACAACCGTGGTGGCAACAACGGCCTTACATGCAATCACAACGAAACCCTTGCAACAGTCTTCCACGACCTTAAACTAGCAAACTCTCAATCTTTACATCACCTCACTTAGCAAGTCACATCTCGGTGTTGCTTTGCAGATTTACATTTCACACAATCTCTAATGACCCTTACCTAGGCTTTCATCTTATGATGGCAAGTCAAGCAAGAGATGGAAACCCATCGTACCCTTTCCATGCCTCTAATGTTAGCCAGGCCACAAGGAAATCTCGCGAGACAATTAAACCCTGACATGATTGATTGGGGGTCAACTACGATTAACACTATAGCAACCTTAGAAGCATCCTTGGATTGGCCCAAACACCTAGTTCATGCCCTAGATTTAGAGGTCAGGGATGTAACCGAGGATCCTCTTGTTGAGATACCCATGACCATGTCGAGAAAGAAGGTAAAGACATTAAGACTTAGCTCCCTCCTAGACACACAAATACATGAAGGCATAGTTAAAACTTTGCAAGATCACATCGATGTTTTTACATGGTCATACGATGACATGCCAGGTCTAGATCCACGGTTGATTTAGCATAACATTTTCCTAGACCCACATGTAAGGGCAGTCAAGAAAAAGGTGCATAAGATTAAGCCAGAAATAGCACTAGTCGTGAAGGATGAAATCACTAAGTTATACTGAGCAGGTTTCATCTGCCCAGTCGACTATTCAGAGTGGGTGTCCAACATCATTGTGGTTTCAAAGAAAACATGAGGGATAAGAATCTATATAGACTTCTAAGACTTGAACAAGGCAATGATCAAAGACAACTTCCCACTCTTGAGCATCGATCAACTCATCGACACCATAGCTGGTCATGCTTTGCTATCCTTCATGGATGGCTTCTCCGGATACAACCAAATCTGCATCAACCTAGAGCACCAGCTGTCAACAGCCTTCATGACTCCATGGGGAACCTTCTGGTATACCGTGATGCCTTTCGGGCTCAAGAATGCTGGAGCAATCTACCAGGGAGCCATGACCTATATTTTCAGTGACTACATCCTAGAAACGTTAAACGATTACGTGGATGATATAGCGGTGAAGTCCAAAGAGGTAGCCCATCACCCACATGATCTAGAGTTAGTCCTCAAGTACTGCCAAAAGCATGATTTACACCTTAATCCTAAGAAGTGTGTCTTCAGAGTAAATACTAGACGCATGTTAGAATTTATAGTATCAAAGGTCGGAATACGGGTGGATCCAAACAAAGTCAAGGCCATCATCAACCTAGCGCCTCCCACAAACCTTAAGGAGTTACGTGGTTTACAAGGTAGAGTGTAATTCATTCAAAGGTTTATAGCAAGGTTGACAGACAAGTTACACCCTATGCAACATTTTCTAAAGAAGGGGGTTGACTTTGAGTGGACAGCTCAGTGTCAACAAGCCTTCAAAAACCTGAAGAAGGAGCTCTCACACCTTCCAACGGTGCATCCGTTGCAAAGGGACAATCCTTTCTTCATATACCTTACCACCTCCAATGCATCCATAGCAGCACTGCTATGTCAGAAGCAGGATGAAGGTTCTGAGATACCAGTGTATTACTTGAGCCATGCACTAATAGCATACAAGAAAAAATACAACGAGGTGGAGAGGAACTACCTAGCCGTCGTGTTCGCACCAAAAAAGTGGCGAAATTACCTATTCAGTAGCACAACCAACATCATTTGCAAAAGCAACATACTCTAGGCTATCACCAACAACCTGTATGAAAGTAGCAAGGTAGCCCAATGGAAGGTAATAACCGCAGAGTTTGACCTACGCTATGTAAGTCAATTGTTGACAAAGGGCCAAGCCATAGCAACCCAACTTATGGCTTTTCCAATCGACGACCAGGCAATCGTAGATCCCGAGTTCCCAGACAAATACATTAGCAACATCGCCATCATCCCATCGCAATTTGAGGCAACCTTACACTTCAATAGTTCCTCAACCATGCGAGGAGGTAGCACCGCTACCACTATCACATTTCCCTCAAGCGAAATGTACCTATCCTCTTATCGTTTTGTGTTCCCTTGCACCAACAACGTGGTAGAATATGAGGAGCTACTTAGAGGCCACTTAACTACCTGAACGTTGCATGTACAACACCTGGTGATCCGGGGAGATTCACAACTAGTCGTGAATCAAATCACCGAAGTCTACACCTATAGGCTATGCACCTGCAACCCTACTATGACCTAGCAAAAATCCTACTGAAGCAACTCATGACCACTGATGTGCAACACATGCCATGCAACGAAAACACCATAGTAGATACCTTAGCTACCCTTGCGTTAAACATCCCATCGCATTATTTGGCAAACCTGCCAACTACGATCATAGAATGTGTGGAGCCTATCACTTAGGTGGAACACGTGGCCTCTATCGATGTTGCGGATACCCCGGAGTGGTACGATAACATTAAAGCTTATCTGTAGCATGGAGAGCCCCTAGGTGGATTGACGTTGGCCCAGAGAGATGCGATCCACAAGTGCACTCAGAAATACATGCTCATGGGAAATGACGCCCTATGTCGATGATCCTACGATGGGATATTGCTGGCATGCATGAGTGGTGAGCAGGCAAAAAAGGTAGTTAATGAGGTTCATGAAGGGCTGTGCAGTGGACACATAGCACCTAGGGCTATGGCTGTGAAAATCATATGCCTAGGGTACTATTGGCCCTACATGGAGCGTGACTGCCTATCAAAAGTTAAGACATGTGACACATGCCAAAGATATGCAAATCTCATACACATGGTGCCTACAAACCTGCACCCAACACAAATTACGTAGCCCTTCCAATGATGGGGACTAGACCTCATAGGGCCTATCACGCCTAAGTTCTCTGCAGGGCATAGCTTCATTATCATTGCCACAGAGTATTTTACTAAGTGGGTGGAAGCTATCCCCCTGAGGAAAATGATGTCTCAACAAATCTGCCATTTTATCCTCAATAACATTGTAACTAGGTTTGGGCTTCTGATGACTATTGTGATCGATAATGGACCATAGTTCAGCAGTACAGAAACCTGAACCTTCTGTAGCAATCTAGGCATTAAACAATCATTTTCTTCCCCTTATTATCTGTAGACAAACGGGCAGGCAGAGGCTACAAATAAGTCCATCATCAACTTGCTGAAGTAGATGCTCCACAACAGAAAGAGGTGGTGGCACGAGAAAATACTCTACGTCCTCTAGGCCTACTGAACGACTTGCAAAACTACGATGAGTAAGACCCCTTACAGTCTTGTTTACGGATCTAAAGTTGTATTGCCTCTTGAGCTGTAGGTAGCCTCACTTTGGATGATCCTGTCCAACATCGTGAGCAAAGCCCAGAACAATGAATCACGGACCATCGACCTCGACTCAGTGGAGGAGGAACACGTGTAGAAGCTGATACAAATCACGTACTACTAGAAAAAACAATAGTAGAAGCACCGTGCAGACCCTCATCGACGACTAGTGCAGAAGGGAGACCTCATCCTCAAGGCTTTCTGTGAGCACGTAAGTAAGTTCTCAGCCAATTGGGAAGGTCCTTACATGGTCACTAAAGCCTTCAGGAATGAAGCCTTCAAACTGGCAGAAATGGATGACAACGAGTTCGCCAACCTGATGAACCACACGTACCTCAAGCCATACTATGTCTGAAGCACAATGACAACAACACGCACCATCCGCTATGACGATAAACTGGTAGTTGCACCAGGAAGCGTCCGTAATGACTTTAAACTAGTAGCATTGAGTAGCGTCTGCCATGATGTTAAACTGGTAGTAACTATCCACTATGACATAAAACCTGCATTGTTAGTCCACTATGACTATAAACCTGCATTGCACGTCCGCTACGATGTAAAACTAGCATGTACGATCTACTGGGACCTTAAACCAACACAACAATCCACTAGGACCTTAAACCAACACATGGTCTACTAAGACCTTAAAATGGGTTCGCATCATGCCCTCAACATGCACCACCACCAGATACGCGTCAAACGAAGGGGCGTGATACCGACACATGTGTGGAATGTCGCAGCTCCAAGAAGTAGTTCTCGATGCAAGAAGAATGCGGTCTGGGGGATATGTGCTGCCATCCTCGGTGTCATGCTAACCCTTCAAAGATGTAGTATGATGTCACATGGGCCCTTCGAACCTACCATCACCATGGCCCACCACCCTGATGGTAGTTCCTGGGCTCGTTCCCACTTCTGAGGTGCTAAACATTTTGTGGCCTAGCCACAATATTGTTGCTCCTCAGTTTCCCACCAAGGTTTCGGCTCACGCAATGTTTAGCTATGTGGTAGTTGATCCCATAGCTAAACTGAGCATGCATTCCGTTGGCAGGGATTCCAATGCATTCGCACCCACAATAGTTCCCGACACCTTAGAGACTAGTTCCCCCACGTTGGCGTTGCCAAGGCAGCTGCTGGCCTTCCAACTTTGGTTATCTCACACCAACAATGGTGCCCAAGAGTAATAACAATGCCAGCAGCCAGCAATACCTTGTCCCAACAAACGCATCTCACTACAGCAGTAAACGTTACAGCACCACGAAGTGAGTGCCTCGACTAGCTCAGCTACTTCAAAGTGCAAATTCCAGCACATGCATAACATAGCTCGCCATGCAAAAGGCCGTAGTAGGCAAGTCAGAACCCTCCATGGATTTAACGAAACTCATCCTACAGAGGGAACACTCGCCTACAGGAGGTTGAAGAATAGCGCCAGCCAAAGATGAAAATGCAAACGAGCCCCTCAGAGCACTCCGACAAGGGGCTTGGCTAAACATCATCTTTTCTCTCTACCTTAACCTCTGCAAAACCAATGCAACACTCTCAAGTATGGCCAGGCGATGTCTTAGAACTCACTGAGTAACAACATTAACATTTCACCTACTGAGGTGTTTCATATTCTTTGCCAAAATCCATCAAGCCTGCTCTCTAGATGTCAACAAAGAGGGGCCAATGAAACACCCTAAAAATGTGGGATCATCCTTGCTTTACCAAGCTCTTACAGTCCGCACAACACTATGGTAGTTCATCGGGAGGATAACGTTCTGAGTCCAAGTCGGCCAATTTGGCAAATTTTCTACTTTGAGCATGGACAGGTTCTGTACCATCCTGCCCACCCACCAAAGTAGCCTAAATAGTTGGTAGCCTACTCAGAAATAGTGTGCAGAATCAGCAACAACATTCTAGATCCACAAGAAATAGTTTGGAAATTTTTCTAAGTTACGAAACCTGCTACACTATGCTATGTAGTGTAGCAAGCTTCAGAAGATTGGTGGAACGAAGTGCTATGCTACGTGACGTCACACAGCATAGCATGGAAATGACTTCACTACCCACTCCCCTTGCCCAATTTTGAGTTCTGCAATGATGTCCTTTTCCATCAGGAAGCGACAGGCCATGTCTGCTGCTATGCTACGCTTAGCTACATGGTGTAGCAAGGTGTAGCAATCCTGCGGAAGAGACAGAAGGCAGTTCGAAAGGCGGAGTCAACAAGGTTCACAAAACTTCCATCGTGGGAGAAGGTTTTGCAAATCAACAAAGCTTTTGCAACTAAGGCAAGTTGCTACGCTACGTAGCATAGCATAGCGTAGCAAGCATGAGACATATAACAGAACACATGACAAAGTGCTACGCTACGCCAAGCAGGCTACCTCACAAAGCACAGCGAGGCATGCAAGTGGTTGTGCGACATCAATGCACTTCATCTAATCGGGCCATTGGCACACATCTCTAGACGCTGACAGTGCGATTATGGCATGGTAGGATTACAATTATTGCATGGTAGGTTTGCATCGTAACGGTCTTGTAGGCCCAATGGTCATAGATGATTCGAGTGGCGCCAGTAAGACAACACAAGCCTATAGCACGTAGCATTCAAATCGCCCCTTTTCACTTATTTTCAGCCCTATAAATATCCCAGAAAATAGCATGTAACAAGTCGGAAATTTTAAGAAGCACCTGCAATTTGAAAAAGAGATCCACAATTCTTTAAAGTGGGAAAATTCAAAATAGTTCGCATTTTTCTTGAAGCACATAGCTCCCAAGTGGTGAAAACTTTGAAATTCTAAAACAAAGATTTCCCCTCTCTCCAGCATTGTAATATCCAAGTCATATGTTTAACACTGTAAATACTGACTCTCTCTCGGCTAGCATGAGGTTCCCATCTCCATTTTACCACCTTGGTGGAACCCCTCACTGTTTGTACATGAGTCCACGTCCAAGCGCATAGCTCCTTTTGCTCGACATGCCTTCGTTACCCTCAGGATTTCTGCACTCTGTCATGCTATGCAGCTGATTGTATCCACCATGACTAGACGAATCTATAGCTTTGGAGTGGTGCATGTTTCTAACCATACTTTACTTTATCTCTCATTTACTGTCTCATTTCTTTTACACTGTTTTCCATCTTATTTACCTTTAAGCATTATTTCGTATTACTATCGCATTTTTATAGTTTCTCCCTTGCTTCATTTATCCTTAAGCATTATCTTCCATTTTGCATTATTTATGTTGCAAAAGGCTATACCAATGCTGACGTAAGTCCCTGTCTGATTGACCAGACCGTTCAGGGCACCCCGTGTCTACACACACCTAGCATGGCCCTCCCACGAATACGGGGTTGGAATTGTCGCATCCGCCGACCCCCAATGTTCTTTCAACTGTCGACATTTTTGGTCGCTACAATGATCATGATCTTTTTTTTTGTCTACATCCTTACCTTGACTTGTCCCTTTGGATCTTTCTTTGTCATTAGATCCATTCTTACCAGAACCAAGATTGTGAATCATGGACTGTAAGTTCTGGTTTTGACCTTCTTCACCAAAGTCAAAGAGAGGAACTTCACTAAATGAAAAAACTCCAGAGAAGAATTCCCCACCATCTTTTCAGTATAGCAGGAATGGAGAATCATTAAGTCCTTTTCCCTTCATAAATTCATAGCATTGTTCTAGCTATCAATTTTCTAGACGTTGTGCTTCAATGGGATGAGAATCTCTAGTGTTAATATCTTACACAATATACTTAGCATGACATTCTTGGAGACCCCATCATATAAAGCATTTGGTAAAGCATTGCAAGAATGAATTGATCGAGTGATAATACAATGTTGTCCTCCATGTCCTGCTACCATAGTTGTTCATCCTGATGTAGGATGAAGGTGAAATTGGGTACATACTCATTAGGATGAGTATATCCCACTTGATATTGTTGAGGCACCAACTAATAAGCTTCATTAGACTTGGGTGGAGAAGCACTCCTATGAGAAGAAGACATTTTCAATTAGATGATAAAAATGCAATGTGCTTTTTAACTTTTATTGTAGTGATTGTAAAATATGATATGACTCTAAGGTTCATTCCAATGATTTTTAATGATTTCCACTAAATCCTAGATAGTGCATGAAACAAGCAAAAGGTCCTCAATAACAATGCTAATGATGAGTGGCGAGGTACCCCTATGCCCAACCATACAAATCACTAAGGTGTTTATGCATGATCTGGTCAAATTCTGTGGACCTATAGTTCTCTAGTGCACTAGTTCCTTTAAGAAGTGAGATGGGCATTGAGAACATTTGTTATCTTCCCAAATACACTTGTGAAGCTCAAGGATATGATTTAAGTGTAATTGAGATACATGATTTTTATTATTTTATGTTTTATAAATTTGATCGCCTACAACAAGAATGGAAGGTAAAGTAATTGAAGATCTAATTCATCTACTGCCTAACTAACCTAATACAAGTACCTATCCCACTTTCTTGGACACATCCTAAACACATATAGCACTGTTGGGCTACTAAATGTTAAGCATTACTGGGTTACCAAGTACTATATGTATGATCAAAGTGGTCATGCTCATGTTCATTAACAACTAGAAATTAATAGCTTAATTAAAATGCAGTAAAGTAAAGTGCATTAAAGGAAACATTAATCTATTCTTATTGTTGCAAGGATTGTTAAAAGAGTTTATTTTTATCCTATCACACTGCTGTGCTCAACTACATCAATGTTCAAGATTCGTACACACATAAACTCTTGTTGTAAGCACTCAGAAAATATTCTAACTCTCAAGAAAATAAATTGCAAGAGCTTCACTAGTCTAACTGAAAACTAATATGAAAATTGACTGGAAATTGTGATGCCAAGTGCTATATTTATAGGCTAGCATATGCCCTGTGACATCGGATACTTGACATCACATCTTGGCTCCAATGTCAAATACCCGATGTCAAAGTAGATGAAAAACATGATTCATCAATCATCAAGATTCCTTTGGATTATTTTTTACACCTTTCAAACTAACCATTCCATTCATTTTTTAAATTATATTTAGCAAAAAATTTAAAAATTTCAATGATGATATTATAGATGTAATATATCAAGCCCTGCAATATTGCATCAATGATATTGCATCTACGACATTGCTCTTATAAAAATCTATATATATGTGTGAAGTGTTAGGAAGATTTTTTGTTTTATCATTTTACACAAAGGAAGTTCATGTTATTTTTCTATCTAACCTTCAAAACTTCATATCTTCCTCACTACACATTTGATTTGAGCCATTCTTGATTCCTTTTGCTTACAAAGTGATCATCTTAGTCATGGGGGAGAACATTATGTGTAGTTTTTTGGAATTGCACTAAATTTCTCTAACACTTGGAAGAATAATTAAGGGTAAAAATAATAAAAAATAATAACATTTTAATATAATAAAAGCTAATAAACATAATATTCTTTTCCAATTCACCATTTAAGTACATTTTATGTAGCAAATCAAAGATAGTGATAGATCATCAAGATAAAATTGATTTCAACTAATTTATAAGTATTTAATTAATGGTTTTTCTAAATAGTTATTTTTTATTAAATGATGAATTTTCCAACTCTACAATCCAAATTAAAAATGCAATTGATTATATCAAATACTTTTGATCAAGTCCAAGACTGAATGGTTATGAACTATTAGGAATTTTTGCTAAATTTCTTGGTAATCTTAAATCTTCTTATGATTGCAGATGCCATAAAAAAGACTTGAAGCTAGAGGATCATCACAATGATGGGAAAAGAGGCCTAGAGGAAGAGGAAGAGGATGAGGCATGGAAAAAATCCTCCTACAAAGCAAAAAGTACACTCATATTCTATCCATCGGCCCACATTGTAATAGGGAAGTCTACACAGGAAAAAGTTGATGTACCATCAACTCCAAAATAGGGACAATGCCTGCCACCCTCCAATAAGTGTTTCTAGTCTTTTTAGATCATTCATGGAGTTTTCACCCACAAAGGTCTATGAAAAATTTCAAGCCTCTCCCCTATGATGAACCATTTCTAGTAATGTAAAATGATATTTAAGAGAAGTCCATCAATTTTAACAAAATACAAAAGATGATGCTACCATGAAGATTGAAGGATTAATAGTGCCATACTTAGTAGAAGAAATTGCAAAGGCACTGAGTATTCCAAATGTCAAGGCCAACATCACTTAAATATTCACAAGGTTTGACACAAAAGTAAGGAATTTATTGTTATAGAGGACATATGAAACTATTGAAAAGGAGTATAGTGAATTATCCACTATAGAGAAGATATACTTCAAAATTGAGACATACCATATCTTCCTAATAAAAATAATTAATAAAATTTCCACATATGCTATCAGAGGAAATGTGATCTTAATGGGAAATTCTAGGTTAACATTGTCCATGTTTTATTTTTTGGAAATCCATAGAAGGTTTGAAGAGAATAAGATAAGGATACCTTGTCTTTCATTTCTTCTTATTAGAAATTTTTGTAGACAAGATAAAATTTTAGGATATACTAATGATGTTCTACAAATAGCTCAAAATATTTCAAATGTAGAAATCTTCAAGCCACTACAACCCAAGAAAGATCAAGTGGAGAAACAAATAAGCACTAAGGCTATAGTAGGGTTAACACTAGCAACAAACATTTCAACCATAGTCCCAGAACAAGTAGAACCAAGTGGATCAATTCCAACTCTTGAAAAAGTAGGATAGAGTGCTCCACTAGCATAATAGGACTATAGAGCTTCTATGATCCATTTACAAAAAATAGTAGAAATGATTGGTTGGGGCAGTAGCAAATTTTCAAGTATGTACAGAGTAAAAGATAATCCCAATAGGCCTTTCATATATACAAGATCTATTAGTGATCAAATATCTTTTTAGGTAGGAGAATATGGTAACTAGGCATAAAAAATCTTAGAGAATGTTGCATTATTCTAGGAAATGTTAGAAATTGAAGAAGAAGGCACTATCATGATGATGCAACACCAAGATGCAGTGGGAGTAGTAGAAATCATCATAGACCACATTAAGGAATAATTTAATGTTCTCTTTGTGTCACTAACAAACATTTCTAGAAACATTAGCTAGAATATCAAAAAATGAAATAATATCCCCTACTGAACATGAACATTTCTTAAAGAGATTGATGTAGTTAGACAAGTTATGAAAAATATTTTTGATATCCTTGATGATATTACTACAATATAGTCAAAACTAATATCCATCAAAGGCAATTTGGTCATGGTAAAAACAAGGATGTAACATGTAGAGAGTGAAGTGTAAAGACTATAGGTAGAATTAGCTACATTAATAATTGAAAGACAAGATCATGCACAACACATAATACTAGACTAGCTTTCATAGTTTAGAAATGAGCAAGTCTACCAATTGGTGGCAAAAAAAAAAGTAAATGGAAATAGAGAAAGAAAAGAATCTAAAGGATTACTGTAGAGAACTTGAGGTTGAAAAAAATTAAGAAATAAAAGAAAATACTTGAAGAAAGTATCCATCAACTAAGAGAGTAGTTTGCTAGAGTCAACCTCAACATGAAACAATTGACATGTTAAAACAAAATCTTATTGATAAAAGTAGCATGTGTAGTTCAATAGAAGTTAGCCATTGAAATTAGCTTGTGGAAAAATAAGACACGAAGCACAAAATACTTAAGGAGCATTTCAAAGATCCAATGGACATGTACAAATAGATTAATGAAAAAGAGATCTAGATGGCTAAAGCCAAGAGTAGTTTCATCACATAACAAACACCTGATTGGTAACCCATTTTATATAGTCTTGTCTTTGTCCACCAAGAAAAACTAAAGAACAAAGGTTTGAAAATTGAGGATTTGATAGAATACATGAGGTTAGTAAATCTTTATTATGTTAACTTATCCATATTATTAATAGGCAAGCCTAGAACAAAATTAGAACAACAAGTGGCTATAGACTATGCCATGTATGAGAAAGAGTTTATAGATAGGAAAGATGCATAGTAGAAAATTCATATCACAAACTCTAAATTACTAGTCAAATCCAGCTACCAAAACCAAAAAGTTGTTACTGCAAGTCTAGCGAGGAGAATGATTGATTACTGAGAGCTACAAAAGATGGTCAAAGCCTTTAAGATAAGGAGAATGTAACTTGGAGCATGGTATGGTAAGGCCAATAAAATATTTCTACATTTGCCATGTTTCTGGGATGTGTTGACTCCTATAAATACCACTAAATTTGTATGGATAGTGCATGATTCCAAAATAGAAGAAGGAAATCTTAGAGTATTGCTAAATAGGTACATGAAGAATCTACACTATGTTTTGTTTTGTTCTATTTTTATCATGTGTTAGTCATGTGTTGCATGATAATTTTGTAATGCCACTTGAACAAAGATGCAACATTCATAGTAGAGTTAGTCATGTATATATGTGTCATGATGTTGAGTCCATGTAACCCTACATGTTTGTAAGGAATTCTATCCTTCTTTCAGTTTAACTCAAGTATGAGTTTTTAGTTAGTCGTAGGGGTATGATGAAACACTTAATGTTTAGGACTATAATATCATATATATTATATTGTAGATGCAGTTTTTTTTCTTCAAGTTAGAGTTAGTTGTGAATGCTTGCAGTGTAGTGAATTATAGTTGTATGAAATCTTTATTTTAAGTGGATCATTCTTGAATATAATTCATGAACAATAATAAAGATTAATATTGTTATTTATCATTACAACATCTCACATAGAATAGATTTACTTTTCCATGTTGTTTACTTTTACCAAGTCATTTACATTTTCTAAGTCATTTATTATTCTAATGTTCATTAGTAAGGTAAAATGAGTAGGAATTGTTTTGATCATATAATGTAATTATTAAATAATCTAGTAGTAACTTTGCTCGATTCACTCATTAGTAAAGTTACTTGGTAATCCTAGTAACACTTACATTAGCTTAGGATGTGCATGGAAAACCAAAAATAAATACTTATCATAGTTGGATAGAATAGTGGTACATTTTTATTACACTTAGAAATATAATTTCTAATAATTTCCATTATGCTTACTTTTAGCATACTTAGATCCATACAACATCATTTTATCATATACCTCACTAAGAGTTTAACCATACATTTTATACTTTGCCAACTCTAAATGGGAAGACAAAAATCACAAACTTATTCTCAACTCACTAGTATATTTACATTGTCCATCCATAGATTATGATCTTTTCACGTATGAATACTTGTAACTTATAGGGTTGAGTGTTGGAATTCTCTAACTACTCATCACCAACTATACTCATATTGGTCCTTAGTAAATATAGTTAAGTATAGATGAAGCATATGATAATTATGTTGTTTGTTTCCTAAACTAAACTAATCAATAACAACAATATTTATTGTTTAATTTAATAACAATGAAATTAAATCCTAAACTAGCTTATGGTGATGAGTGTCTGTTCTTAGCTTCTTATACACATCCTGAAGTCACATACTCATTACTAAGATTACTGAGCATTATGCTATTGGGAAAACCAAGTAATAGCACTACTAGAATTACCAAGTGAATACATGTTTATGCTTGAAACAAGTTAATGAGTCTATCATTGCACTACTTCAATGGTATGCCACCGACGTGATCTTGTCAATGGATCTCGTCGATGTGATCCCATCAACGTAGGGTTTAACTCATTGATGTGTACCTATTTATGGGGCATCCTGTTTCCACCTATAAATGTCTTCCTACCCATTGCATTTATGGCAATATTTTCATAATTGTAGTGAAGTGCTTGCAATTTTTCCATTTGAGAGTTAGAATAGTTTTTGAGTACCCATAGGAGGAGTCAAAGAGTGTACAAATATTTATTTAAACATTGTTGTACCTGAGCACTTTAGTGTAAGTGGAAATAACAACAAGCTTTTCTAATAGATCTTGCAACACTTGGACTAGATTAATTATTTCCTTATGCATTTAATATTCATGAAACTTACCTTAATATTTTTAATTAGTTAACATCAATTTAATAATAACACATAAGTACAATCACTTCAAGCATATGCTTGGTACTTGGGTAATCCTTGTAATTCTTAATGTTTGGTAACGTAGTAGCATTATAACATGTTCAAGATGTGCATGGCAAGTGGAAACGAATGCTTATATTAGGATTAGTTAGATATTAGCAAGTAATTAGATTGCATGATTTAAGTAATTAATTACTTTATTCTTCATTCATGTTCTTAGGTAGCTTAAATCATGAAAGGTAAAAATCATATGCCTCGATTACACTTAACCATATACTTTCATTTCACAAGTGAAACTAGGAAGACAATGATTACAACTATTAGTTTTACCTCCTAGAACTAGTGTACTTAGAAACCTAAAGTCTTTGGAATTCGACTATATCACTATGTAAACACTAGTAATTCATATAGTTGGGCATAGCATATACTCACTACTCATCATTGGCACCATTTCCAAGAACTTTAGTTATCTACATGTACTATCTAGGATTTAGTAAAAAGTATTCAACTTCATTGGATAAAACCCTAAAGTTGTAATCATTTTAACAATATTACTTGTAAAAAACACACTAAAATTTTCTTTTAATCCAAAATTTCTTCTTCTCATAGGGATGATTCTCCACTAAAATTTAAGCACACATCCAATCAAAGCAATGAATGATCAAATCAGCCAATGCCCCAACAATGTCAAGTGGTATAGACTCATCTTGATGAGTATGTTCCTGACTTCACCTTTGTCCTACATCAAGATGAATAGATGTAGTGGAGGAACATGGAGAGAAAAATTATGTTTCCACCTAATCAATTAGTTTCTACAATGCTCCAAGAAACTCTTATTAGGTTGGACATCCAAGGGCTCCATGCTAAATACATTGTGTAGGACCATGACTCTAGGGATTACCATCCCACTGAGGCACAACATAAAATTAATTGGAAATAAGAGAAGCACTATGAAGTTACAAAGGGAAAATAGTTCAATAACACCTTGTTCCTACTAGGCCAAAAAGACAATGAGGATTCCTTCTTTGGGAGTTCTCATTTCACTAACTCTCCTCCCCTTGGTTTTGATGAATGGGGCTTGAACTAGAACTTACAGTCCACTATTAGCAATCCTAGTTCAGGCAAGAATGGATCCCATGACTGTGAGGGATCCAAAGATGGGAGTCATGGTAGGGATAATGAAATGCATCATGATGTTGATCATGGTCATGACCATCAAAGAGGGGATGGTTGGCATTGTGATGCTAGTCCTTCTTTCTCTTCACCTTCATCATCCTCTTCTTCCTCCTCTAGCTCCAATTGAAGTTGTAAAGGATGTGACTATGATGGAGGTAATCAACAAGACAAAGATGATCATAGGAATCACTGAACTAGTCAAGATTAGGGCCATGGCCAATCAAGGAAGCCCTACCATCATAAAAGAAGGGATTGCAGAGGGTGTCATAGGAATCATGGCCATTATGAAGGCTATGACTATTATGTGCCTTTGCTTGTAACTTGAAATATGTTGAACATTGTAGAGGTAGTGAGCATTCCAACAAGGTATGTGAAGGATAGTAGAATCAAGTGGTTAGATATGAACACTATTCCCAAGTTTGAAGGGGAATACAACTCAAATATGTAGAACCATCTTCAAGATTTTCACAATGACTAGACCTTACAGAACATGGAGAATGAATGGAAGAAACTAAATTTGTTCCCAAGGATACTCATAAAAGAAGCTGAAATTTGGTACTAGTCCTTGGAGCCAAAATCAATCTATAGATGGAGTACGATGCTTGAGCTCTTCAATGATAAGTATCAAATGTACTCCTGAGTGTCCCACCTAAGAAAGTAGATCCAAGGTTGAAAATAAGGAATACATGAACCCCTGGATGCGGCCATGGGAAAGTACTATTCCCTTTTGCATCGATGTCCTAATTATGATTATTCTCAAAGGAAGTAGCTTCTCCATATCATAGATGGACTCATATAAACAAGGAGAACTCTTGGGGTCTATGCCCAAGGGAGACTTTCAAAATTAAGAGTCCATTAGATTCAAAGGCTTATAGAGAAAGTTTCTAAGAAAGAAGAAGAGTTGATAAAAAGGAAAAATGATAAGGAGAATAATTGATTTCATTCTATCAATAAAAGGGAAGTTTGATTTTGTGACAATGAGAAGGAGGCACCACTTAATGAGGTGGTGCAACAAAAGACCTTGCTGATTTAGAAATCTATCTTTGAAATTTTAGCCAAGGTAGAAAAAATATGAGACTCTTTGAATGAAAATTTCCAAATCACTCTAACAATAGCAAAGGAATCCAAAGAGCAAAGTAGTGATCATGAGTGTAGTAGAAGGAAGGAAGCTGAACATGTCCACCAAAGGAGTAAGGACAAGGTTGTTGTAGTAGATGAGGTTGTGTAATATGAAATAAATGATGATGGTGGGTATGAAATCTACCATTATGAACACCCTAAGGGATGTTGCCCCATTGTGTCACACTTGCAAGAGTCTGGGATGTACTCTTTAAATCCTAGATTGGCAAGAAGGCAAGCATCCAAAAGGTTGCTTTGGGGGTAGTTTCACCAACAATAAGCCTATTATCCTAGTGGAGTTCCACTACAATCTTATGACAATATCATTAGTGGTAGCACTCATAGTCATGGGGGATGCCATCACCAAGGTAGCAATATCATTACTAGCAGCCTGATCCATATGGATACTATGTTCAGCAATCCACTTCTCTATGTGACTCTTCTAATCACACCTCATTCTAGCATCACTACTACCCTCCTAAGTACTACATAGCTCAATCTCCATCTTCAAGAAGGGAATCCCCATTTTCTCATTACCCTCTTCATCCTTCTACACATATCTCTCTACCTTTAACTTAATTACCACTTTCTCCATCAATGTAGAATGAAATTCCAACTTAGCCAGAGCAACATAACACTACCAGGGTTGTTAACTTACAACTGGCTTCTCACCCAAGTGGTTCAAAAACCAAATCCCAAAAATGAGCATTTTTCTAAGCCAATAGTCCTACAAAGTCCTCATAGAATTATGTGGTTGATAACCCTACTTCTTCCTCATCCTCTACATCCACACTGTTCAAGTCCCCTTCAAACCAAACACATCCCAAGGTGCAAACCATTGTGCTAATTCATGTGGTAACTTATTATATAAAGGCTAGCCATCTTCTTGGGAAAAGAACTGATCTTGGAAGTCCCCTTATTTACCTATAGATCACTAAGAATGAGCCTTGTAAAGTTTTTCTAGATTCAAGTTCTGCTAAAAATCTAATTTCTCATGAGATGTACAAAGCCTGGAACTTGCCTCCACTCAAGAAAAGTAATGAGCATCTTAAGTTGGTAGACCAATCCATCACTATTTCCTTCGAACTAGTGGAGGACATTATGACCACCATCTATGGGTGGTCCTATCCTACTAATTTCCTAGTGATTCAAGTTGATAATTGCAAGGTGGAATTCCTAATCATCATGGGAATGGCTTGGCTAAGAACCATTGATACATGGCTAGGCATCAAAGACCTTTTCTTGGAGATTTCCAAGGAAAATGCATTTGGAAAGTAGAGAAGAAGAGAGTTCCATGCATCATGTACATTGATATAGGGTACAACTAGGTGTAGAAACTATGGTCCATAAAGAGCACATCCATCACAACATGCAGATAATGTGCAAATGAGACAAAAATCCAAAGGTTATTGTGCATACCAACCATAAAATAGGAGGGCACCCAATGGTTGATAGCTAATCATAAAAGTAGCTTAAAAATTTGCATGAAATCAAATGAGAGCCTAATGAGTGCCTATGTTTAAGGCATGGATGAACTAGAGTGAGTTCATCACCAAGTCTTCAATGATGAACATGATGACACTTGTTGGGGAGAGTTTGAAATCCCTAAAATTTTTAAACAAGAGCTCCTAGAGTTGAAAACTCTACCTATCAGCATGGAATATGCTTTTCTATAAAATGACAAATAAGTAATAATCAATGCCAATATTGCTCCTAAATAGAAAGAGATGTTGTTGAAGGTGGTCAACAAATGGCCAATAACATTTACTTGGTCATATCCTAAACTAACTAGGATTAATCGTAAGATATGCCAACATTACATCTATACTAATCCTTTCATAAAGCCAAAGAGGTATTCGTAGTGTTGTTTGAAGTACAAATTGAAGAAGATCATCAAGGAGGAGATTGAACAACACCTCAAGTCAGGGTTCATCTATTCCATTGTGGATAATGAGTAGGTTAGCCCACTTTTAATTGTGCCAAAGAAATATGGCAAGTGGAGGATCTATATTGACTTTAGGTTATTGAATATGGTGACCTACAAAGATCATTTTTTGACCAAGTGTTGGACACCATCCCTCGGCATTGTTACTATAGCTTTCTAGATTGTTAGAGTGCCTATAACTAAATTGAAATTGCACCAAAGGATTTGGCCAAAACTACATTCATAAGTCCCTGGGGAACTTTATCATACAAAAATATGCCTTTTGGTCTTTGCAATGCCCTTGCAATCTTCCAATGCCTTGTCCTTAGTATTTTTCAATAGCAAATTAATAGTAGGATAGAAGTCTTCATTGATGACTTCTCCACCTATGGAGCTACATTCAAGCAAGCCATGGACAATCTTAAGCAAGCACTTAAAGATGTGTGGAGAGTAACCTTTGGCTCAATTAGCAAAATAGCCATTTGAAGATCTAAAAAGACATTGTGTTAGGGTATAGAATCTCACAAGCAGGGATTGAGGTGAACCATGAATAAATAAGGGTCATCTAGGGAATAACCCATCAATAAAAAACTATCAAAGATGTCCAATTATTCCTTGGCCACACTAGCTACTATCAAAGATTCATAGAGAATTTCTCTAAGATCACTAAACTATTAATAAAGGTGACAAAGAAAGATGCTCTATTTGTATGTATTGAGAAATGCAAAAAGGCATTCTAAAAAATTAAGTAAAAGCTCATAGAAACTCCAATTCTATGAGCACTCAACTAGTCCAGACCATTCCACATCATGATAGATGCATTGAACTATGTCTTGGAAGCCATGCTCATGTAGTTGGATGATCAGAAATGTTCATACTACATCTACTATGCGAGCCAAAGCATTTTGGGTGCACAATTGAACTACACCATAATGGAGAAAGAACTAATGATGATGTTGTATGCTTTGGAAAAATTCAAGCACTATGTGCGTGGGTACAAGGTATTCATGCAACACATAGCATATTGCAATCCACTTCTTGATGAACAAACTAATGGTGAGCCCTCATGTCATATGATGGCTTGTGATCTTAAGGAATTTGTTCTCACAATGGTAGATCAAATGGAAACCTAGAATGTGGTTGTTGACCTTTATAAGGTGTACAATAATAGCATGGTTCATTGCTATGTTCTTGATGTAGACCAACTATGCATCCTCTAGGATGCTCATTAGAGCCCTTGAGGGAGCCACTATGATGGGAGATGCACAACCATTAAGATCTTGATGGCAGGGTATTATTAGCCAACACTCTTCAAAGATGCTCACCAATTCGTTCACTCTTGTGATTATTGTCAATGTGATGGTGGGATGACTACTCAAATAGAGGAGCCTTAGCAATGGGTCCAACCACTAGAACCCTTCAACATCTAAAGCATTGACTTCATGGATCCCATCACATCCATGTCAAATGGAAAGGCGTACATCATAGTCATTGTTAACTATTGTATGAAATGGGTAGAAGTAGTAATTATCACCGAATAGTCATCTTCCACAGTTGCTTAGTTTGTACAACAGAATGTTGTAAATAGGTTTGGAATGCCACATGCATTGATTTCTAATAATGGTACTCACTTTACAAGCACTACCTTTTGAAAGCTCATGTAACAGTTGAGAGTAAAACATAAATTAACAACACCCTATCACCCCTAAACCAATTATTATTAGTAGTAATAAATATGAAGATCACTAAGATCTTATGTAGAATAATTAGCAAATATAGAAGAGACTAGAGCAAAAAACTCAACGATGCCCTTTGGGCCTACTGCTTAACATAGAAACTCCCTATATGCTATTCTCCCTATGAGATAATGTACAGAAAATTGCCAACTCTTCTAATTTAATTTGAGCTTCATATACTTTCAACAGCCTATGACCTTGATCTTGACCTTAGCCTAGCATGGAAAAAAAGACTAATCAACCCTAATATGCTAGATAAGAATAGAATGGTGGCCCTATCCTTAAATAAAGTGCACAAGGCATTCAAAAAACAACATCATGACCTCAACATAAGGAAGGTAAAATTCCAACCTGGAGACAAGGTCCTTTATTGGAAGCCCACACATGTACATCAAAAGAGTGGAAAGGGCCTTACATCATTTATGAAACCTTCCTTTCTGGCACCATGTTGATCTACAAACTTGAAAGCCCAAATAAGAAGTTACTAGTCAACATGTAACAAGTCAATCCTTTTCATGATCCCAAAAGAGCTAATTCTAGCAACACCTAATTAGATGAACAATCATGATTAAATTTTTGGATCTCCTCCTTCTAACTTAGTTGTGCGGAATATGGTCATCCATGCTAATTATGTAAATGGCTCCTCAACTTTTATACATTTTTGTTTTACAACATTTTTTTATACCTTTTTATTTTTACACTTTTTATTTTACAACATAGTTAGTATGTTTTATCTTTGATATTTTACTATTTCTTTTATATTTTACTTTATTTTAGTATGTATATTTTTCTTATCTTTTTAATAAATTACTTTCTTTTTCTTTATTGCCAGTAGGACATAGTGATGTTGTAGTTGTTTGCTAATGGTGGTTTGTACTTAATATTTTTGATTGCTAATGTTTGGTTCCTCTCTTTGAATCTTGATATTGATAACTAAGATAAAGTTTCTTTTTTCATGGAATAGGTAATGAGTCCATGTCATCCACTGATCCACAACACTCTATGGTCTTCCTTGTTCTAGAAATATGAGGTCCATTTTTAATGAACTTGTGACCTTGATAGTTTCCAAACTTAGGAAAGATTAAATGGATTGACAAGGATGTGAATTCAAGGGGACTCAATACTCTTTGCACTTTTCTACTCTCTTAAGTGCATGAATGTTTTAATGGATTTATTATCATTCCACTATCAACCAATAACAGGAAGCTAAAGTCTTTGCATGGTATGGTTCCCATCTAAAAATTCATAAAATATATAAGAAGAAATGATGGGAATTCATAGCACACCCCTTAGAAAAAATAATATGCTATAAGTAGTAGTTATGAGACTAGAAAGACATGTTACCCATGCCTAAAAGTCCCCTCTAACTAAGGTCCTTTCTCATTTCCTGCATCTCTTTTCTTCTCAATAATGAATGGTGATTGATCTTTGGGAGCATTCTTATGTTTTAAGGAGATGTGTAGATCTTAGAGTATTGATGCAAAGTCACTAAAATTTTTTGTTTTTGATCTAGACTAAGGATGAACTTTATCGGGTCATTTAACCATAAACCTCATAAGGAACTTCATGTAACCATGATTCAGAACTCCATTCCACCTTTCTCTCATCCACCAATGCTTTCCACTTTTCACCTCATTGCTAGCTTCCATGTATTGTTTAATTTCTTGGTTTGACATGTCAAAATTCTTAGGTAGATTCTTCTAGATAAGATCCTTAACTTTTCATAACCATTAATCAATCATGGGGTCCACGTACTTCTTAATTTGAGGATATGCAAGGGAAAAAAGGGCATAAGCCTGCTATAGGAGGATCCACTTGCATTTCTCTTAGTTGGGCTAGTTAAGTTTCTTATCCTTAGGAATTTTTTCAATCAAATCTTCCACATTCTCCATCGATTGCATCCAATTGGGCATTCCTTAATGACATTTTTCCAACAAAATCTTATTCTTCAAGTCAAAACTCCAATTTTGTGCATATCACGCCATCTTCAAGTATTTCATCATGTTCATGGCTTTTCTAGCTCTCCAAGGACCCCAATTTCATGATGAAACTCCTATTTTTAAAAAAATTTTAAATGTGAAAAATTTTCTCCATAGATCTCATTGAAGGAGGGGACACATAGACAAGACCCCATCAACACAAGGTAAAAAGTCTATATTTACAAAGTGTTCCTTAGTAATTTTTCACATTTGTGCTAAAACAAGGGGAAGTTTTTGAATTTTTAGAGCCCAGAACCTTCCAAGAGCCATAACTTCCAAACCATTTATCCAATTCACCCCGTTCTTTAGTCTTGCAACTACCATAGGTAAGCTTTTGAAATTTTTATAACTTCCATAAAGGTTTAACTAAGGAATTACCATCAAAACATTAATTTGAAGAAGTTAAACCCTGCCAACAAACTCTATTAACCTTTTAAGTTAAAAAATGTTAAAATGATATTAAAATATTGAATCTACCATGGTTATAACTTAGCCAAAGTGTAACTTTCCAACAAGATAAGGTACCTAAAAGTTATAAGTTACACATTGTATGCTAATCTTTGGTTATGTTGTGACAACAAATGGCACCTAAGGAAAAACCCGTGCAGGACGGAGGACCATCCTAACCAAGGGACAAACAATTGAGAATAGGAAGGGGCCAAGAACAGCCCCAAGAGAAAGTAGCTAAAACCCATGTAACAAGACCTCTTTGGAAGGAGCCTGACAAGAATTTGTCAAACAAATTCCCAAAGTAGCAGCCACAACTGAACAATCACACTAAGATGAGGCACCAAGGCTAAGACCAAGCCCTAAGGTCACCTTGATAGTTTTCTACCTCAATTAAATCAAATCTAAGAAGGTCTAGAAATCTATGTTCTAATAGTTAAACTTTGGATTTTTCTTGGAGTTTGCTCCTCTAAAAGTCAAGATCTAATTGTAGAACTCTTCCATGTGGTCCATTATCACTTCCAGCAAGGAGTGATACATGGGAGAGACCCACCTCTTTTGGAACAACAAGAAAGTATGTTCAAAAGTCAAAATCAAGAATATTTCTATGTCCTACTTGGTAAAAGCAATTTTAGAGATCCTTTGGTTACTTGAGACTAGGGTCAATCTTGTAGAAATTATAACATAGGAAAATCTTGGTGTCAAGTAGGAATGGATGTAGTGGAGCTATGGAGTTGATCACAAGAAGTTTGGTGTGCTCATCATAGTGGAACATGCATACTTCAAGATTGCAGCCTTTCATCTCAATCCAATGGTAATGCTAAGAAAATTCATAGCTTTCTTCTTCCATGCATGTGCCACTTTAAGAAAAATATTTTGGGTTAACCTTCCATAGCTAATCAATCATGAGATAGAGAAGTGATTCAAAAAGAATGAACATGAAAGGAAGCTACTCCCCTTTTCGTGTCTCATTAGAAAATTATGCGAGAGGGGAGGCATAGCATGCTACACAAACATTGCTTTCTGACATGCGCCAACCACCTCTTGGATAAAATGATGAAGGACAAAGTACCTACAAAAGTGATCCAACAAGAGGAGTAGCAACCATCACCTCCACCATCCACTCACAAAACAACATTGAAGATCTATGTTTCCATTAAGCACATGCATGAATTCTAAGAGTAGATCCTGCAATAGCAATAGGAACAAGAAGAAATGAGTGGTGGTGATCCATCTATGTACAAACCGGCAATGAGCCACCTCAACAAAGTGGCTTGAACCAATAGTTAGATGGAAGCTAGGTCATTAATACTCTTAGCCTAATAAATGCAGGTGTCTGCAAGGTCAAATCCAAGTGCTCAAGAGGTAATGGTGTCCTTCTCGCAATAGTAGCATTTCCCAAAAATCTCTAGGAATGCCACTGCCTTTTCAGTGTGTCTGGAGGAGGGTGAGAGGGTAACTATCTTGGTAATGCAACACCATGGGCAAGAGACGATGGCCAAAGTGGTTACTAACAAAGTATTCAAAGCACTCAATGCACCTAAGACATCTATACTAGATTTTTTTACACTTAGAGATGTGTAGATGTCTGTAGGAACTCTTAGCGGTAAATTGAGCATAACCCAACATCAAGAATTGCTAAACCAATTGGTGGAAACTGGGCAATTAATTCCAAATTTCTTTCACCTTCTAAATACCATCACTACAATCCAATCAGAGCTACTAGAAGTAAGGGGCAAGTGCATCAAAATGAAGGAGTAATTTGAGGTAGCCAAGGCTAGAAACCAACACTTGGCTATGGAAGTTGCCAATCTGAAAGCTTGTCTTGCTAATCTTGCATTTCTCAACTAAGTGACCACAAGAGATAAAGCTTTCTAGTAGCTTCAGAAGTATCTTAAAGAGGTTGAGAATGCCAAGGAGATAATGATCTTTGACTAATCCTTCGCTAATGACACCATGCATAACATTCAAAAGGACTTGGTTCAGCCTCATTGCAAGAATGAGATCCTAACTGCAGAAAACTATTTCCTACATAATGTTGATGCATAGAAGCAACAGATGATAGAATTTTTCAATCAATAGCAAGAGTATCTAGCTAAGGTGAACACAAAATTGAGGATATTGGCTATAGAAAATCTCAACCTCTCCATGGACGAAGTCCATGCCTTATGCCAAAAATATGCAATTGTGATTATTTCCTAGAAGAATGAGGCCTTGAAGTTTGAAAGAGTGAAGAATTACTACAGGGATTAGATGGGATTGTAGAAATAAATCAATGAAAATCACATCCAATTAGTAGAGGCAAAAGTCAATGACACCCTCCAACAACGCAAAGAATGAGGCGATGTCTGGTAGCCTATCTTTAATGGGTTGAATGCATACAAAAAGGTTGAAATCTACCTGAAGGAGTTGAAAATTGAGGAGATGACTAAATACATGAAGCTTTCCAATCTCCACTATGCAAACCTAGTGATGGTAATTATTGGAAGGCCATGGTCAAAGTTGGAAAAATAAGTGGTTAGCTCATACCTATTGTATGAGGCAAAGTTCAAGCATCAAAGGAGACCAAGTAGAAGCTTGAGACAACAAACATGAAACTTGATGTTCTTAAGGGAAAGTTCCTCAGGCAAAGATCAACTATTAAGAACTTGAAAAAAAGGATGAACGACTACCAAAAGTTGTAGAATGCACTTAGAGTGTTTGACATCGAACATAAACAATTTGATACCTAGTTCATGAATGTGGAGGAGTTGTTCCCAGCAATGCCATGTCCATGGGATATTCCCATTTCGGTCCACTTTGGTGAAGTTGCATGGACCTTGAATGATCCCCAAAGTAAGGATGAGAAGATTAAGGCACTATTGATCACCTTCCTTCTTCCACCAAAAATTGCAACTGCTGTAGGACAACCATAACAATTGCCTCAATTACTACTTACACCTGAAGTAGAAGAAGGTTCTTCAGAACCTTAGGAGCCTACATCTTCTAAGACAATTTAAACTTCTTCATTGTCTTCACATCATTGGAGGATATTTGTTTTTCAGTTTTGTCTTGGTGTTCAATTTTGTTATCCTAAACATTGAAATTTTGTAATGATTGTAAACCATACACTTTGGCACTCAATTTTTGTTGTGTTTGTTTTGTGTGTCTATAGTCAATCAATAATCTCATACCTTCCCAAATTTTGTAAGGAACTTGAGGGAAATTTTTCATTCAATCATGGAGGTATGATGAGTCATTCATTGGGCCACATCCATAGGATATCATTAATGTGATCCCATCAATGCAAGGTTTGATGCATTAACAAGGCATTCTATTTTTTCCTATAAATGTGAACCTACCCACTACATTTATGGTAATATTTTCATAGTTATAGAAAAGCAATTATAGTTTTTTCATTTAAGAGTTAGAATATTTTCTTAGTGCTCATAGTAGGAGTTAAAGAGTATATGAATCTTTGTTCATGCACTATTATACTTGAGCACTTCAATGTGGATAGTAATAGAGATGCTATTTTTTGATAAACCTTGCAACACTTGGACTAGATTAATTATTTCTTATGTATTTAACATTCATGCAATTTACCATAATGTTTTTTAAGTAACTAAGTAATCAATTCATATCAATTTAATATTAACACATAAGTACAATCACTTTGAGCATATGCTTGATGCTTAGTAATTCCAATAACACTTAATGTTTGGTAACCCAGTAGCATTATAATATCTTTAGGATGTGCACAACAAGTGGAAATAGATGCTTACATTAGGATTAGTTAGATATTAGCTAGTAATTAGATTAGATTAGCTAAGCAATTAATTACTTTATTCTTCATTCTTATTCTTAGGTGACTTAAACCATAAACGATAAAAATGATAAAAATCATATGCCTTAGTTACACTTAACCATACACTTGCACTTCACAAGTAGAACTGAGAAGACAACAATTGCAATGGTTAGTTTCACCTCCTAGATCCAGTGTACTTAGAAACCTAGCCTTTGGAATTTAACTGGATCGCTGAGTGAATGCTAGTGATTCATATGGTTGGGCATAGGGTATGCTCACCACTCATCATAAGTCATGCTCATTTTATTGAATTTCATATATGAGGACAAGTAAATATTAAGCTAATTCTGTAAAAAAATAAATTACATTAAGATTAATTTCTATTCTAAGTCAAAGTGCTACAATGAATGGGAATCAATCTCAATCTTATTGGCATTCATGCATTATGTTTAGGCACAATTCACTCAAATAAGACATTGTACAAGTGACTTATATTAACATTATGAGCACTCATTGACTATTAAAAAAATAGAAAAATGAAATTGATAGAGTCTAGCTACCTACTAAGCAACTGATGCTACAAATGTGGTATTTGAAATGTATTTATAGGCATTTATTGTAGTTGCAATGTTGCATTTATGATGTAGCATCCTAATTGCAACATCATAGATGCAATGTCATAGATTGATATTACAACTAACTAATATAATTTTATTAGTTCCAAGATAAGGGGTTTGCTAGCATTAAGCCTTTCAACATACAACATATGTTACTTCATCATAATGGGTATGTTGATTTATGATACTATTATGTTCTTCTTATGTTGTACAAAAGTATTATATTAGCTATATGTCATTGGTTACATATAGTCAAATAGTTTGGTTTTAACATCCCCAACTATTCATTTCTATACCCAAATCTTTTAGAAAATTACATCTTGTTGATAGCATTCAACAACTTGAATTCCTTTTCCCTCTTAATACAAAGCTCAACAATTTATATCCAATATAATGATACAAAAAAATTAAAGAGACACAAAGAAAATAAAATAAGGAACTGGGATGCTTATTCCTTTCATTGTTAAGATTTTAGAATGTCATTAGAGGTAGCTTTTGATCAAGATTGTAAAGGAGTGAAGAAGATGAATTGAGATAAGAGATAAATATCTTGAAATACTACTTTATTATTTACTTACCAAGAAAATACTTCTTTATAAGACAGTGACAAAAAGTCCATTTGGGGATGTCCATTGTTTAATCATTCCTTTCAAAGTGAAATTTCCAATAATAGAAATATCTATAAATAATTCAAAGTAGTGTGAGAATAGTTAAACTATAGGACATTTAAAGAAGTAGTGATTTATAGTTCTTGGGCTCAAGCCATAATTTGGATAACAATCATTATTAATAACACTACATTGGTACAAAAAAAATTACTAGAATCTTACCTTTAAGACACTTATTAAAGAATACCTTATGTCTAAGCATTAATGCATTTTTTCACCAATAAAATTTAGGCTTATCACATACTTCTAGAAGCAACGTTTGGTATGTACCTTTAAGATTGTATCCTTGGGATTGATCCCAATAAACATAGATCTTTATTGATGAGACATGAAATTGCTCATATTTCTGGCGGTCGCGCTAAGGCATCCACGATAATGCACCAACGTTATATCATGGGTCGCGATATCGTGTATGCGATATCTCATGGGCTGCAATATCGTGTACATGATATCTCATCTGCTCGCAATATCGCGTACACGATATCGTAGTCAGTCGTAATTTCTATAAATAAGAGGCAACTCTCCCTCATTTCTCATCCTAGTTTTAGAGTAGCGAAGCTCTGGCAGTTTGATCCCTCCAGAGTTAGATTTTTTCCCGTGTCTACCCATAGTGTGGTGAATGTAATTGTACAGTGTCTTTATTCGAGTGTGTTGTACTTGGACATGCACATGATCGGAAATAAAGATCGAGATTACTTCATCATTGCAGTATTCACTTTGTCATTTATTTAATTTTTAATTTATTTAATGTTATTTACTATTTTCTGTCTCTTACTATTAAACTTCTAGAACGCAGAATGAGTACGACTTGATTACAAGCATTTAAGTGTGACTGCTTGGTAGCCCAGTGGTGTAGCTAGGATCTACGCTTGGTAGCCCAGTG
>MNCI01008582.1:3700-89607 GCA_015680685.1 Gnetum montanum
AGGAAACGAAGCGATATTGCGAGGGATGCGATATCTTGTCGGTCGCGATATCTCGTACACGATATCGCGGCTTGTGCATATCGCGTCTCATCACTTGTCTAGTAGTCAGGCTTCGTTAACATCATTTTTTAAAAATCATCTTGGCCAATTTATAGATATATATATCTAAGCTAGTGGAGCGGTTTTTTTGGCTATGAGTAGAATTTAATTTTTATTTTTATTTTTTAAGTTATCATCACTATTTGCATTCCAAATAATATATACTAGTAAACATAAATTGGTTAACATAAAAGTTTATATATTTCATATATGTTGATGAAAGAATACATTACACAATTATTGTGACAAACATTACAGAGCTGTATAATAGCATTGAGAAAAAGGAAAAATACAATGATAACTATGAACTCAATATGCCTAATCCTCTAATTGCACAAAACAAACTTCCTATGCAATTCTACTTTTGAGATGTTTAGCATCTGAAATCATTTTGTATCTTTGCACATAGAAAGGAGGATGAATTTTTAAAGAATCAATGGTCTTGACTCTAGATAATGCAACAAATGTTAGACCCGTAAGTTCTCTTATGGAGCGGTTTCATGGGCTATAAGTATAATTTAATTTTTTATTTTATTTTTCAAGTTATCATCACTATTTGCATTCCAAATAATATATATTGGTAAACATAAATTGGTTAAAATAAAAGTTTATATATTTTGTATATGTTGATGAAGGAATACATTGCACAATTATTGCAACAAACATTACAAAGCTGTATAATACCATTGAGTAAAAGGAAAAATACAACGATAACTTGTGCAAAAAAAACTTCCTATGCAATTCTACTTTGGAGATGTTTAGCATTTGAAATCTTTTTGTATCTTTGCATAGAGAAAGAAGGATGAATCTTCAAAGAATCAATGGTCTTGACTCTAGATAATGCAACAATTGTTAGACCCGTAACTTCTCTTGAACCAATGTCAATAGTAGCCTTATCTAGTGTTATTCCTTGAGATTTATGAATAGTCATGGCCCATGCCAATCGTAACAGTATCTAACGAGATGCTCCTTGGACCACAGGTATAATTGGCACATGATGAGAATTACCATTATCAAATGCACATCCAATGTAGGAGTCAAAATCAACAAAGGATACATAATACTGTGAATTTTACCAAGTGCACCATTCACCAATCCTACTTCTGGCCAAAGGTTAATGGTGAGCATTACCCTTGCACCTTCACATATAAGCAAAGATCGCTCTATATCATCATTTTCATCATCTAAGATTCTGAATCCATTGGGATCTCTATTTGCTACACACAATGCAACAGGTCTCTGCATTGTTTGAAACATCTTCTTATTGTGTGAATGGACTTTATCCATTCTATCATATAAGTGTGTTGATTCTTCAAAACCATCTAATCCACTCAAAGTGGATGGAAGATTCATTCGAGTAGCCAATAAATTATAATCTTCATCATGGCTTGTTCCTTCTTTGATATGCATTAATACTTCCCTGAATCTTTGTTGTTGAGGATCATTTCTAGACTAATGAAAAATTGCATCTAAGAAAACAAATGTATCAAATGATTCCCAAACCCCTACAATACTTGGATTTTTGGATGCATAAGGCACAACATCAAGCATAGGAGGAAGTTGACCCAAATCACCTATCAATATAATTGATCTTCCTCCAAAAACTTCATTGTGATGTTCTGGAAAAATTTCTCTTAGTCGTCTATCAATGCTTTGTAATAATCTTCCTCCCACAAAACTCATTTCATCAATTACTATATATCTTACCTGTGATAGTTGATGTTGCATACTTATCTTTGCAGATGAAGAGAGTTCTTTGTAGGCACCTATTCCAATGTTCAAACTAGAATGAATGGTTGTTGCATTAATGTTAAATGTTGNNNNTAGCTATGAGAAATGGGTTTCTCATACCAGCTGTTCCTTAGATAATCATTCTTAAAGAGGAAACAACTTCATCTGTTGACTATGAAAACATCCAATTTTATTGTAGCACTTCTTTTGCTTTACACCTAGCTTATCAGAATTGTAGGAACTGTAGTCATGATCAATAACAATCATTGACCAAGATGATTTATTGCTGACAATAAAACTTGTAGCAAATTTTGCAACATCCTCTCCTGGATATTGTAACGTCCAATTATGCATTCTATCAACATCTCGTAGCCCAAGCATCTCCACTTTTGTTCTCTGAAAACGACCCATTGATAAGAGATTATGGTTGAGGATTTCAAAATCATATTCTTCATAATCTTTCACCTAGGAAGTTACATCTACAAATTGTTTTTCTTCATCCAAAGCTCATTGGAATTCTTCTTCAGTATTAATCTCCGATGCTACATACAAATGTTGAACATACAACCACTTCATTTCAATATCCTCATCATTAGAACTAAGATCTCGCTTCACATCTCTAAACGGATAATGTAACAAAAACATAGCCCAATAGTATTCAATCCATTTTTGTTTTCCTTACTTTGGTGGGATGAGAAAATTGGGATAATATCTAACAATAGCATTTGGCTCTGGGTGATGTGGATTCCAATTTGGATTGGACTTATTGTTTATGTTGTAATTGTACTCTTTAAAAGCATGCAACAATGAGACACCCTCCATCAAAAGTGGACATTTCTAATACATATTAATAAGAGCTTTGTAGTTTTTAGCTTCATTAGTCTCATTTGAATTAATTTGAACTTTTTTGTACACTTGTCGAGAAACATTGAGTGTGCAAAAAACACGACTACAGTTTAGCAAAGGAAGCTCATACAACATGTGACAGACCTCCATAGCACTAATTTCTTTATCTGTAGCAACATCCATCATGAGCCTTCTATAGATTGATAGAGCATCTTCATGAGGATCCCTTGACTCAGAAATTTGAAATAACATGTCACGAAAAGATTGTGATTTCTTCTCTATTTTAGTTGCATATTTTGCAATATATTTTATGACAACATATCATGACATTACTAGTTAAAAATTTATATTTGCCCTCCATGTTTGAAGCATCATTCTATTATGAAAATTAAGCCTTAAATCATTTCTTCGAGGAACATAAGTAATCTCATTATTATTTTCTGGATCTCTCTGAAGAGTTGATTCTAAAGATAACGACCAAGGAACATTGTACCTAGAATTGAAAAATACAAAATTTGAATATCTAAATATTTTTTCCCATGATAAATTAAATTTTACTTACTAATAAAAATGAAAGAAATGGTGAGGAAATAGTAATGATACAACATTTTAATTAGAAAGTCGCACTTGCAAACTTCTTTGCCATTACGTTTTCATAAGCATGCACCAGGTTTGCATACAGTATGTCTTTGAACAACATTAAGCAAATCAGCATAATTAGTTTTCAGATCCATACATTGTAGTTGTTTAGTAGTTAATTCACATGGATGATGTAACATATTTACATGTAAAGCTTAAGTGAGAAGACAAATTAAAAGAAGTAACAATGGAGAAATTAATATCTCTGTATTCTAAGCAATATCAGCAAAAAAACTTTGTGTAAAGAATAGAAAAGATAAATGAGAACTTACATTATTTGGATGTCCATTTACTGTAAATCTTGGATTCCATGCATTTGTAATTGAATCAAAAAATTCCTTTTCCCTACACATGATGTGAGAATCATTATGGTCGAGCTCATCTACCTTTGGAGCACCTTGTATCCATAGGAAATCATGCACATGTGGAGATCCACGATGTTGCCACTCATATTGTGTCTAATAGCCAACAACATGGAACTCATTCATCAAAACTATTTTAAGAAAGTCAATGTGACGACGATGCACGAACTCTGCAACTATATGCATATTTTTTATGATATTACGTTGCCTCTAATGTTTGAGTTCAGATGAGTTCTTAGGTGAATCTCCTTCCATCAGATTATGCAACTCAGGCCAATAGAGATCTGCTACACTTAGAGTAAAAAAGATAGTACATTTTCCCAATTGATTCACCATGTCAGTTAGCTCTACTTTACATTTTCTCCAATAAGATGGTGTACGACAAATGGATGTACCATATCGCATTAAATTATCAACAATGACATGTGACGGAGAATTATTCAATTGTTCTCGTAGTTCTTCAATAGTTATGGGTGCATCAACAATATTTTTTTAAAAAAAATACAACGGTAGATTCCATTGCCTATCTCCTTCTAATGATATTATAGATATAATACCTACAAATAAATGACACATCGTTGCTTAAATGTCATAAAAAACGTTATGAATAATGATAATAACAAAAAAATAGAGAATTAATATCTACCTGAATCACTTGTGATGTCCAAATCTACCATCTTTGTAGCGAATAAGATGTTTTGCATATTCATGCAATTTTACATCTTTAACTCTACACTCAAGAAAATCGCATTTTCCTTTAGGAAAAAGACTTGGCAATGCCATCGTAAACAACCCCATCATGTTAAATTCATTAATAGGAAAATCAAACATGGAAGGCCACTGAGCAACGTCTAAATCTTACAATGATGGATTATGCATCTATGCTTTTATCCAATCAATATCCTTTCTTACAATTCCAACACGTTGTGCAATTGATGATGTGTGACTGATAATGTTTTCATCATCTGTTTGAAGTAAAGAACCTTGAAATTGCAATCTCATTTCTCCATCCTTTTCTAACAATGGAATATAAAAAATGCTATGGAAGATGTTAACATCACCAGTATTAGCAACATCATCTAATGCATGCATATCGATCGCGACATCTCGATAGTATGGATCATTTTCCTTCTTAAAAATCAAAGCTTTATAAACCCGTCTCTTGTTGACAATGAAATTATACTCGGTGCCCATTTGATCTACTCTTCTCAATATCAAAAAAGGGATGTTTTTAATTCTAAAAGGAAGTGTTTTAGTAATTTGTGTGACATCCTACGCAAAGCTAATTGTGTGACCTTTATACTTGAATTGTCCACCAACTGCATGTGTAACTTGTAAAATGAGATTGACTTTTGCAATTAACATTTCTTCAACTTCAGTCAAACAGCTTCAAATAGGTGGTTGAATACTAGGATCCATGTTATTTTCAATAGAAAATTGTTTCATTTCACAACCAAAATTGTCAAGAATATTATGCTTCTTTTCTTTAATGCACTTGTTGCATGTGGGTCCTCTACTTTTGGTTGAATCTAATAATATGCTAAGAAACATTTCGTTGCATACATTGCAGGAACGTGGATTTGCAAAACTTCTAACTGCAGTATTAAAATTATGTATTACTTGAGAAATTTCTATACTTGCCTTTTGTAATCTTGGGAAAGACTGAATAGGTTTTGAAGAAGACATTTCCATTGTTGGTGCACTGGCAACATCTGTAGCTTCATTTATTTGATGAAATGAATTTTCTTTTTGTCGACATTGCCTCTTTCAGTGCTCACTCTCACTATAATGTAGTTGTTCTTGATCTTCTTGCAATTGTTGTTCTTCTTTGTATGTGATTTATGGAATAGATGTTGCTTGATTAACAAGCACAGATGCATTTCTAATGTCCTGCAAAAAAATGTTTCAAAATTTAAACTAAAAATTGAATTAAACTATTTACCAACTTGAGTATCGGCAAACACCAACCTACATTTCTTCTTGATTATTTACATTATTAGTATCAATAATGTGGATCATTGCATTGGATGAATTTCCAAGTGATGAGAGGGGATTTGAATAAAATATATGCAATGTAAGTATGTAAATAAAATGAGCTATGATAAATATTTGTTTTGAAATATTAAAAAATGCATAAATTACATACTCTTGAATTTTGTAGAATTAGTTCTCGTTCTCGTTCACGTCGTTTTGCTTCTCATTGTAGAAATCATCTTTTTTCCTTTGCAATCATCGATTTTGGATTTTTAGTTTCTATAATTTGTGGTCGTCCTCTTCTTCGGCCATGCCCACATGCATGCCCATTGCCATGACTTCCATGAATTGTATTATTTATTGCAGTAGATGATTGTTGTTNCCCTCTGCCCCCTATCCTATGAGATGTGCTGGCCTCTCGACCAAAACAAAACATGACTAAAGCCCTACCCCTCACTAGAGGGAGGGTAAATGTCACTTAGTAACCACAAAGAGAAAGGTGTGACCTACTAAATAAAAGTGGCTTGAGAACAATGCAAAAACAAATTTAAAATATAATTTCAGTTGTGATTCACCCTAAGAAACCTACCCCATAAAGCTAAAACATAATAAAGTCAAATATTCCAAACAATTTTAATTTTTTTTATCTACATATTGTACATTCTATAAATGAAAAATTGGGCTATGACCCTAGTGTAAGGGATCTAAGTTCAATATCTTAATCCTAGATATGCATGTCATGTACACCTAATGTATATAAAATATGTATCCACTTTATGGGTTAAAGATTAACATGCCCAAGAAAGACAAAACTACGAAAAATGTCTAATTGAAAAAGTAACACTGTAATGTTTAAAACTTATTAGGCTTAATGTCTCCTTCCACAAAAATATGTATTTGCTTTATGGGTTAAAGATTAACATGCCCAAATAGGAAAAATGAAACTTTTGGAAAGTGGAAACGAAAAATATCTAATTGAAAAAGTAACACTATGATGTTTAAAACTTATTAGGTTGGTAGCATGAAAGAATTAGGGATCTAAGTTCAGTATCTTAATCTTTGTTAACATATTTCATGCATTTTCTAAGATTTATTAACAAAAATATGTATCAACTTTATGTGTTAAAGTGAAAACAAGAAATATCTAATTAAAAAAGTAACATTATGATGTTTAAAACTTATTAGGTTGGTAGCATGAAACTTATTAGGTTGGTAGCATGAAAGGACTAGGGATCTAAGTTTTGTATCTTAATCCTAAGATATGCATGCCATGTACACCTAGCGTATATATGCTCAAACAGGAAAGACCAAACTTGTGGAAATGAAAAATATCTAATTGAAAAAGTAATACTATGATATTTAAAACTTTTTAGGCTGGAACTAGGGATCTAAGTTCAGTATGTGATGTACACCTAATGTATATAAAAAAATATTTAAAATGTTCTTAGTGCATTAATGTCTCCTTCCACAAACATATGTATCTAAAAATATCTAATTTAAAAATATTTAATTGAAAAAGTAACACTGCGAGGAGGCCCGTAGCATGAAAGAACTAAGGATCTTAATCCTAAAATATGCGTGGCATGTACACCTAATGTATATAAAAAAATATTTAAAATGGTTCTTTTAAGTGCATTTTCTAACATTTCAGTCCGTTAACGTAACCTTCTACAAAAAAATATATACCCGCTTTTACGTGTTAAAAATTGGAAAGTGGAAAGACGATATTTCCGGAAAGTGCAAAGACGAAAAATATTTAATGAAAAGGTCGCACTGTGATGTTTAAAACTTATTAACCTGAAAGTGATGTTTAAAACTTGTTAGGCTGGTAGCATGAAAGAGCGATTTGCTAAACGTTTGAAGAAAAAGAAGAAATTGCAGTTTAAATACCTCTCATCTCTAACGTGTTATTTACTATTTGAACCTCAAACATTCACCGATAGAAATACTTTTTAAATTTCAAACATTTAACAAGAAGCTGCATGAGCCAAAAGAATCAAAATGCCAATCCAGTCTTAATTATCATCTCATTGTAAACCAACCCTGACATCACAAGCATAGCTTTATTTTACTATATTGGAAAACAGTCCACCCATTTTTATTGCTTAAAAAAGCAAAGCAGTAGAGTTCAACCATCACGCTATTGCTACTGAAACTGAAGCTGGACCAATCATCGCCAACATCACCAATACAGCTTCTCAGGGAAATACTGGGATATAAAAAACAAAAACATATTAGAATTAATGCATAAAATAAAAAACTACTTGAAATGAAACTAAAAATCTAGTACCGACAACGAGATAAAAAACGTATAACCTTCTGAATAAGCGACACATAATAAGGTTTCACAGCGTCCACATCAATGCGAACTTTGCTTTTGCTGTAGAGGTCGTAGCTCCTGCAACAATGTAAATTCGGTAAGTTAATCACCAAAGTCAAATATTCGATTTTTAATTTGATCTCTAGAAGCATTTTTTATTAACCGAGATACTTACGTAAATATTTTCAACCATTTCAGGATCTCCTGATCCTCTTCATCATTCAACAGGTGAGTATAGGCGCCGTGTGTGTGAAGAGCTGCATGCATGAAGGCAAAAACCACATATGAAAAGGATTTCATTTCAATATATTGAGGATTACTAGGGTATCATATTTTTGTCTGTACCGTAAAAGGAGTGGAATCTGAGAATTCCAAGAGCAGCAGGAGGCAGGGTTGTGTTATTTAGCTTTGCCACCAAGTACATGTATTCATCGTGCCCAAACGACATGACTATGTTTTTCAATCCGCATTTCTCGCTGTAAATTCCATACTTGGTGTTGTACTTGGGGTTGGAGAAGTCTGGGTTGTCCTTGAAATGCTGAGGAGTCCAGAAAACAAATTAAAGAACAACAAAGAAGAAAACAAGAAAAGAAAAACAGGGAAAAAAATTGTGCGCCTGCTTGGAAGAAAAGGAACTTATTCGTACATTATAATGAACAACTGCTGGATCAAACGCACATCCCACAGGAAACGTGTCGCCTTTCAAATTGCAGCGCATGCAGAAACACGTTAGTGAATTGTATAGATAAAAGATAATAGTTATTGATCATAGTGAATAAGTATTACTATTCACGGATTTACCTACTACAGACCACTGAGGCAGATTTCCGAATTTGGGATCGTACAGTACCTTTCCAAGATCTGCATGTATCAGAAAAACTTCTCAGTTGAAGCAAGATCCCAAAAAATGTGAAATTATAGTCATAAACTGCAGTGCTTTAACGTGTATGGAACTAACGGAAAAGTTTCCCTTTATAAATTTTTTGGAGAGCGGATGTTCTTGATAAGATATAAGAGCTACCAAATAGAATTTTTCCAGGACTCTGTTCTTACCCTTAACTCGTTGCACTAAAAAACAGTACAGTTTGGAAAATAATGGAAAAACTTGGTGGAAGATTTAGCTTAAGTGGAATAACTCATCAAATGAGGAGTATTAATTGCTAGTATTAATTCGTAAGGGACTGAATTGCTAACCATGAATGAGTGCAGTGAGATGCAACCAATCGTCATTAGGATAATCCATGCGAATAGCCTCGGCAGTCTGGAGCAAATGCTCGATTTGTGGCTCATCAAGATCAGGATCGCTCTCGTCCACAAATTCATGCAGAAGTTCACATGCCTCCCATATTCCCATCACTGCTCTGTTCAGCACGCTGTACTCCTCCCTCTTTCCCAAAGCCTGCACATGCATGGCAGGCAGATGCAGTGAAAACATCAATTCTTTATCACACTATAATTGCTGAAAATATTATTTAATTGCAGTGACGAATCATCAGAAATCAGAGAAGGCAAAAGAAAACTGATGAAACAAATTGCATGCATGCATTAAACAAAGTAAGAAAACCGGACAATAGAGACAGACATATTCGTAGGTCTGGTTTATATGCTGCAGTCTGTAAGTAGTTTCAACGATGTCATGCCTCTCAGTTTTGGCATCGTAGTTCCTGCAAAAGCCAAATCCACGCAGATCGGACAACGAATTGAAAAAGATGTGTAGAAACTAGCTTGACTGTGATTCTAAGCAACAAAGGTATATAAATCTATCATGCATGCATGATATTTGATCATTGTTGGTTGATGACCCTATTCTGGAGCAATCAAGGCAATGGATTGAACCTGAAAGAGACTCCAAAGGAATTGGTGTCGGGAGTAACGAATCCACTATCGAGGACCAACTCCGCGCCTGAATCCTTCTCCTTTGGACCAGAATGCTTGTCCTTTGCAGCATTCAAGGAGTTCTCTGCTGAATAAAAACTCAGAGATCAAAGCAAAATAGAATCGATCCATTGAAAGTTAAACGCTTCAGATCTGATAGAGCTTTAAGCCTTTAAGAAGAAGAAATGAACGGAACTTGACGTGCCATTCTGTGAATCGATGGTTAAGAACATGAAATGAAAATGCAGAAACAAACCTGTAACAGTGATCGTCATAGCTGCAGCACTGCTGTGAAGAAACAGGACGAAGAAAATAACCAAAACAAATGGAACAGAAGGCAAAAAGGCCAATGCCAATGAAATGCCACTGCCACTGCCAATCTTAAGCTACCAAAAGAGAGGAGAAGTGTGAATTCGCTACGGAAGCACAAGCCATGAAATTGGGGATGGATTAAATTTATAAACGGACAAGTGTATGAAGGATAGGACAGGAAGATGAGTGATGAACAGCAGCAGTTCCAGGATCACGATGACAACGATGAGATGACGAGGACGAATATCAATACGAATTAGCAACATCCAAACACGTGGAAATTTGAAAATCCAAAGCTATTTTGCGACTGCCACCAGCTGTACGGATCAATCTCTTCCGTGATACTCTAGTATAGTACTGTCAGCCGGTTGCGCACCTAATTATGTGATTGGATAATTATTCAATCTCAAATGGCCATAATAATAATGTAGTATCTAATCACACTCGTAAAACCATGAAACACGAAACATCTGACTACCCTATGATAATGATGTGGATAATGATGCTGATGTGGAGATGACAATGCTGAGGTTAGGTAGTGAAAAACAGCCAACAGAGGCATTAGTAGTTGGTCTGAAACGTCATTGTCGCTGCAACGTACGACTGTTCTACACCAACTACAATAGCAATAGCATGAAAATCGTTTCCTGCTGCAACATCATGGCTATGCTCATACAAGACAAAAAACATGTTGCATTCTAATATACTGCATAACCTTTCATTTCCGTTGGTTCATGAATTATCTTAATAAATATCCATGGCGGTAGCGCTTCCATGGCAAGGTATGAATGGCCGTTGGGTTGTATGGTTCCTCGTATCATCGTTATCTTATTCTTTATCATGTGGTTTGTTAAGTTTTTTCCCAGGCTCCTACCTCCTTGTTGCCCTCCATTCATGATTTCTATCTAGGCACTGTAGCTAATGACGTGGTGATGCGACATTAGCTTATCTTGATATTATTATAGGTGATTTTGATTATAGGTACCTTTCACCTACTATATTAGTGACATTTATTTAGTAAAACTTTGTCAATTTTTTTTCTTTAATTTATAGCAATAATCAACAAATACATATAACATGGATTTGAGTCAATTATTCAGAGTCCTTCTTCAAGTGAAATGTAGTTAAATGCATTTCACCTATAACAATAAAGACTAAGAATGATTCCCTTCCATTATAACACTATGCCTTAGATTAAATTTATTTTTTTAGCAATTAATTTTCTATGCACTTGGTAAACACATAATCACTTGGGTTTGTTTGGAAGCATAGCACTTGGTAACCCTAGTAGCCGATGTGTGAGTTTAGAATTATAGTTAGAGAAGTAGACAACCTATACAGATGATAGTATAAGAAATGATAATGATAATGATGACAAGCACCATTACAAGGTTTCCTTTATGCATGACTATTCCTATAGGCCTGACTTAATCTTTGTATTTCATAAAAATGACCAATTTAGATGGAGGGATGTGCAAGGTGACATTGTGATGCCCCTTGATAGGGTAGCTCCATCTATGCTCCACACTACACTAATGAAATTTAGTCTTAGTTATCTCTATGAAGGCTACTACATTGACAAAAATATGACTATGCCTTATCAACCCATAGAATTCTAGTGTATAATAGACTAGATAGTAAAGGCTTGATATGAGTAGCAAAAAGAAAAACTATGACATTCTCCTTCTAATCTTAAGTTGGAAAGCATTACATTAGGTATAAAACCCCTAACAAATGATTAGTCATGGTAGGAAAATAGAAAATTAAAACTAACTAATGTAGTGATAAGGAAATGGGGAAAAAAAAAAGAAAAAAAAAGCTTACAATGAAGCCAAGACCAAAAGAAAAGAATAAACAAAAACAACATAAGAGTAAAAGAAATATACTTAACACACACACATGTACACATATAAAGACTATAAATTGAAATTAATTTAAAAAATTATAATATCATAAATCTAAAAATCTAAAAGTACTCAGGAATATCTAGTAATATCAAAATACATTCATCTATACAAGAATACACAATCTAATACAAGAAACATAAAGAGAGTATTATCTAGGCATGTTGATCAAATGTCACATATATATCAAGATAAAAGACTAGCACTGAAAATAACATAAACATGAAGATCCCAAAATCAACTGTAAATACCAAAGGATCTCCTTGCTCCACCTAGCCTTTGTGACTAGTAAATAAGAAAAGTGATCAGTAGCTTGTATCCCCTATCTCCAATCATATGAATCACAAGCATTCACTAGCAATCTAGTTGAATTTCCTGGACTTAGTTCCTAAGTTCACCCTTAGTCTTAAACTGTGAAGCAAGGGGTTGTATGTTGTAAGGTCCTTCTCATGGCATTTCAAACTTTGTATGTTGGGGTACATGCATGGGGTTCTAGTAAAGAACCTTATCACCCAGTTGTAATTTAACTCTTCTTATTTTTACATCATGATGTTATTTGACATGTGTCTTGTTCACATCATTTATTGATAGGGTTACTTGCTAGTTTTCATCTAGCACATTCAATATCATTAAATGTTCCTTTTGTGCTAGACTTTAGGTCAAGTTCACAAGCTGTTAAAAGTGTATGAAGCTTAACTTAAATTGGAAGGGCTGGTAATTTTCCATACACTAACTCATAGGAAGAATAACCAATAGGAAATTTCCAGGTGGATTGATAGGCCCATAGAGCATTGTTGAGTTTTGTGCTTTAGTCTTTCCTATATTTACTAATGGTGCATGTTAGTATACTAGTTATTTTCCTATTAGTGACTTCAGCTTGACCATTAGCTTGGGGATGATAGAGAGTTAATTTATGTTTCATCCCTAAGCGTAGCATTAGTTTCCAAAAGATATCACTTGTGAAATGAGTTTCATTATTAGAAATAAGTATCCTTGGCATGCCAAACTTGTTTACCATACTTTGTTGAACAAACCATGCTATGGCTATAGGTTTGGCCCACTTGATGTAGTAGCCAACAACTATGATGATGTATGTCTTCTCATTGGACATGGGGTTGATGGGTCCTATGAAGTTAATGCCCTAAAGGTCAAAAGGCTCCAGTTGTTGGATCTACTATTGTGACCCTTCCATTAATACATTAAGTCCTCTAGCTCTTTAGAATCTCTCACATGAATGGAAAAACTGATGGATGTCCTTGAAGATTGTTAGCTACTAGTATCTTGCCATGAGGATTTTCATGACTATTCTCCTTCCTGCATAATGGCCCCTACAAGGACCTTTATGGGCATCTTGGAGGATTCAAAGTTGATCAACATTGAGCACATACCACTGTACTAAGCCATTACCACAAACCTTGTAAAGGTTGCCCCTAATTTCCATGTAATGCTAGGCTTGGTGAAGAAACTATTGTTTCTTCTTATTATTTCATTTTTGAGGAGTCTCTTGAGTGAGTAGATAAGAAAAAAATTTATCATACTAATTAAGATCTAAGGGATTCTGAAGTTCAATAGCTTTTTTGAAGAGAATTTTATTGTGGAATTGATCAAATAAAGATCCCTCATCCTATTCATTATCCCATAAAAACTGAAAAAAGTGATTAGTGATCACATTCTTAGTTCCCTTCCTATTCATCATTATGAGATCGAACTCCTATAGAGTACTAGTCACCATATGACATAGGGGCTCATTGTTGATTTATTCATGATGAACCTTGATGAGTGGCGAGGTACCCCTACACTCAACCATACGAATACGAGCATTTTCACACACGATTTGGTCGAACTCCGTAGATGGACTAGTTGTGGCACCTAGACAGTTATCCTTAGGTCGCAGTTCACTGTCTTCCCACCTGGACTAGTATTATATTTGTCACGTATGGTTTAGTCCAAAGTGAGGTGTATGATGTGTTCTAATCTAATGCTACTCTTGAAGGCAATGGAAAGTGATATTAACTAATCTAGGAGGAAAAGGGTAAGAGAGTCTAATCTAGCCTAAGTGCAATGAGCAACCACTCCCTAATCATCTGTACACATCTTGGACTTCATGCACAACTACCACTAGGATTACCATGCGCAGATCCTAGGTACGCCGCTGGGATACCAAGTAGTCACACTTAAATGCTCGTAATCAAGTCGTACTCATTCCACATTACTAGGAGATAAGGGTGAGAGAGACTAATTAGGAAAGTAGTAAATAAAAATTAAATAAATAAATAACAAAGTGAATGCTGCAATGATGAAGTAATCTCAATCTTTATTGTCGATCATTTGCGTGTCCAAGTACGTCACACTCGAATAAAGGATGCTGTACAATTACATTCACCACACTGTGGGTAGACATTGGAAAATAATCTATCTCTGGAGGGATCAAACTTCTAGAGTTTCACTAAGGAACTAAACTAATGATTTGAACAAGGGAGAGCCACTTCTTATTTATAGACATTACGGCGGACTGCGATATCACAAGGGAAGACAAGATATCGCGTATGTGATATGGCGGCCCATGCGATATGGCGGCCCATCATACCCCCATGACTGAATAAAAACTCGTCCTCGAGCTACAGTGATTACACAGTGGATAGGTATGGGATTATTAGATGGAAAAAACAAAAAATGAACTAATGCTGTAGTGTGGAAAGACACAACACAAAAAAATGCTACAACTACAAAAATGTGGAACTCATGTAGTTCCTAGTGGAGGTGGCTCCTCTGTAGGTGTCTTTCCCTTTTCTTGCACTCCAGGTCTTGGGATTTGATGGCGTTGAAGATGGCCTGGATTTTCTCCTCTTGTAAGGCCTTGAGTGCCTTGGCCTGTGTGTAAGTTTGCACTTGTGCAATAGAGGCAACCTAGTCAGCCTTCTCTTTTTCTTCCACCGCCCTTTTATTCTCTATCAACAGTTTATTAAGTTGCTTAGTTTTGAAAGTGTCCAGCTGGGTCTAAGCAACCTTTGGCCCTGTATTCGGAAGGTTTAATACTTTCAAAATGGCTTGAACAGAGAAATCAATAGTCACAACACAAATGTTAACCATGGTGCCTTCTTCTTTATTGTGCCAAAATTGGTGTGTTTCCCCTAAGTACCAGGCAATGCTTTCAGAGAGGGTATCTCTTGCTTTTGTTTGCCTGGACCGTACGGTAGGAGGATCTTCTTAATGAACGCTGAATGATTGCTCCTCCTATTCTGCATGTTGTCCAATAGGATCTTGTCTTCCACTTCTCCAAGATCGTTCAATTGCACCTTGAGCAGGACCTTCCTATTGTCCGCGTTTCGGGGCCATCTACAATCACATGGAACCAATCGTTAGTAAGGTTGTTACCAAAGTTAGGTTATACCTTACTACTTGCCTTAATAGATTTACTTTATTTTCATGTGATGTTAATTATTGGAAGAACATGTCCCTGAAAGATTATAGTGTTAGTCCTCTTTGCTTAGGTGGTTTCCAAATTTAATTTTCTGGTATAGCTAAGGGGATGAAATTATTTTTGACACATTTTATTCTTAATTTTAAAACTAATTACCCTTAAATATGTCCTTCGGGTGATGATGAATTTCAAAAAATTTATTGTGCTATTCGATGTGTGCCCCTCCCCCACGACTAAGCTGAACGCTCCGGGGTCAAGTAGGTTCAGATGGAATGAAAATCGAAGTACTAGCGAGCGAGATATAGGTATAAAAGCAAGGGTCTCACAATCGCAAGTCATAGAGAAAAAATTCGAAAAACTTCCCCACGTGAATAGTGGAAAATGATGGTAAGTGTTGCAGGGAGGTCACATATATATATTTTCATCAAAGTTAGGGCACTTAGAGAATGTACCAAATTTTTTAATATTTCTTTTGAAATTAAACGATGTAAACTAAGGACATCTGGACGATTGTTATAGGGTTCCAGGGTAATTCAACTAGTTCTGAAGGCACGAAAATTATGATGGTGTGGAATTTATCAATAAGGACCTCGGATGGTAGAGAAAAAGGCTATGTGATGATTCATAGGAATGTTGAATCGGAGGGATAGTAATAAGGGAAAGAATATCATGAACAATACACTGAAGGTAATAAATGGTGTGTTTGAGCAGTGTCATAAGTGAAAATTACAAAAGATTACACAAGTGGGTCCTCCCCAAAGCAGGTTCCAACCTATAATGCCCTTGTGTAACCACACTTAAAGTGTCCGTGGGCATTAGAAGGGTTAAATGTAATCTGCACTAACTCCACAAAACACACAAATGTAAATATCACTAGAATGGGGTACGAATTCTATGTTACACATGACATGAGCTACAATTACATGAACAGTGAGATGAGATGAACTAGAGAAAGGGATCGTAGAGATTGGGACATGAGGTAACTGACCCATGGCATAATGAATCTTGCGTGCAAAGCATGATTAATGTGTCATTAACCCATCGTTCCAAGATCAGGACCAAGTCCATTCCTCTAAAAAGTGACATTACATTATTTCATCCCATGATAAGCAACTATGAGAGTACCATAAAAACAAGGCGTAAGATCACGTGGCGTTTTATTCAAGGGAGGAGTGACTTTTGTTCCGTGGCACTTTGTTTTTCTTCTTTTCTCTTCTCTCTCTCTCTCTCTCTCTCTCTCTCTCTTTCTCTTTTGAATACTGAATCTAGAGAAATTGCCAACCTTCAGGCATGGATGCATGCCTTTCCAGTGGGACCCCCTAGGATAGTGTTTGATTTTTGAGTGCCCGTTTGGTTACTCCTACTCCCATTTTTCATTAGATCTACAAGGATCTTAGTACAATCATATTGCATGATAACTCCCACAGAGGTCACCAAAGAGAATCTACAAGTCCCCTTGATGTCACACTCTAATCATTCCCTCTTGGTCCATCCTTCTTCATTCTGGGTGCAATGAACACAAAATTAATTTTAAGTTTTAATAATTTCAAGAATATCACAGTACCCTTGAACAAAACCTCTTATTTGTAGAGTGGATGAGTGGGTGTAATGGGCTCACTATCCACATAATTGATCACTCAAGACTTAATAACATAGAACACACCTCAACCAACGATCAACATGAGTGTTTTATTCATAGACGAGATTACTTACAAAAACATAAAAAGACAAACACACAAAAGATAAAAAGGTAAAACAAAAAGTTGAAAAATGAAAAACTGAAAAACAAAAAATTGTAAAATTAAAGAAAATTGAAAAATATTTATTAATCCTTCTTGTTATTTAGAATGGGGGATATCCCCCATAACTAAATAGTTGAGTATGGCAAGGATTAATAAATGGAAGATGAGGATCCTTGCATGTTGGAAGTATTGAAACTGATCGATACTTAGCCCCTCGGGGTTCACAGACTTGATTATAATGAGCATAATGGGGCACTTTATATGATGTAGTTCCTGGATACTGAGTTGACCCACTATGATATTTGGGACCATTAGATGGTATGCAAGGATTAAGATGATGCCTCCCATGGTTGTGTTCATTGGGCCGTATAGTTGTCAGAGTGTGAGTTGGTGGCCTTGATGAAGTAACATGAGGCGTTGGGTTCAAAGGTAAGGGTGCACCACAGTGTGGGACTTGTGCTAAGTTGGAAGATGCAGTGGCCTCTAAATTATGTTATCCCTTCTTACGACTGTGTTTAAAGAAGGGGCGCTTTGGATGTTGAGGAGGTTTCTCACTGTTTTTGGTAGTAGTAGCAAAAGTGTTATTCGTGGGTTATTGTTGTGGTGCAGGAACCTTAGGAACAATTGGTGGAGATGCATAAGGAGGGAAAGGATGAGAATGTTAAAAGTTAGGAGGAGTATAAGGCGCATAAGGTGGTGGGTGTGTTGGAGGCATGGTTTGACAGTAGTGTGGAGAATAGTACTACGGTGAGATAAAGTATGTTGGCCCAATGGGAGAAACAATGTGTTGAACATGATAAGCATTTGGATTCAGATGATACGAAGGTTGTCTCCAGTCTAAGGGTGGTTTCCCCCATGACTGGGATTGTTTCCACTGTGACCGAACAAAGTATCTCTGTACGAACTCTAGATGTAACATGTTTTTCCAATACTCCTGTAGATGTAACAAGTTTGGGCATTGGCCCTTGGGGTGATCGTATAGGCATATGTTACATTCATACGTATGATTGGTAGTTGAGCTCTTATTCCCTTCATTATTTTTTTTCGAATGTCTAATGTTTTGTCTTGCTTCTTGGGTTGTCAAAACTTTATCTCCAATGGTGTTGATAAATTCTCCACACTTTTGATACATCCATTCCAACATCTTATTGATCTTTGCCTTGGCCCCCCCTAATGATTGTTGTATTGGCAAAGATGATGTTTCCACCTTGAGATTTGTTGATCTCTCCTTTGTATGATCATGGACCTTTGTTAAGTTGATATTTTGGTCCCGTTGATGTTTTTCAACACTCTCCCATCTAGCCAATTCTCCTTCTTCTTTTGCTACCCGCTTAATAAGCTCTTGGACTTTATGGGTTCATAGTTCATATAGTTGACCTTGGGCATATATTCCTAAGGTCTCTCTTGTTTCATTACATAGCCCATCAATAATGTGGTACATTAGCCTTTCCTCAGAAAACCCATGGCCTGGAAAGTTGTTTAACAATGCATAATATCTTTCTAAGGCCATGTCCAAGGGTTCATGTTGTACTTATTTCCATCCTTGGATTTGTTTCCTCAAGGCTGACACTCTTGCGTAGGTTTGATATTTTTTGTTAAAGACTTCTACCATTGTTGACCAGCGTCGTATTGAATTTGGTTTTAACGATCAGTACCATACTTTTGCTTGGTCAACAAGTGTCATCGGAAAGAGCTTAAGTTTTTGCCACCCGTTATCAATGTTATTCCATGTGCAGGCATCATAGAAGGCTTGTAAATGTTGATGTGGATCTAAGTCATAACCTCCTGAAAATTTGGGAAAGTTGTTAAAATGGAGCCTGGGTAGATGGCTCTCTTTACGATGCCTACATGAGATTCGAACAACCTCTTGTATTTGCGTTAGGCTTGTAGTGGCCAGTGGGGGTTCATCGTCATCAAGTAAGTTAGGCTTTTGTGTATTGGGATGACATTGTTTTCATTCATGCTTATAAGAAACTCCTACTTCAGGTTGTATACTCCAATCTTCATCATCATAGAGTTCGTTGGTTCTCCAATGAACTTCCTCACTAAGTGTGGCATTATTATAATCTTATAGGAGAGGCATTGTTGTGAAAGTGTGTGTGAATTTAGATGTGAATTTTTTATAATTATTTCTTGCTAAAAGATGTATCGTTAATTTCTATATAGTAACCTTGTATGTTATAACTAATCTAGTTAACTAGCACTGTCCTTGGCAACGATGCCTATGATGAGTGCCAAGGTACCCCTACACTCAACCATATGAATACGAGCATTCTCACGTGCGATCCAGTCGAACTCCACAGATGGACTAGTTGTGGCACCCAGATAGTTATCCTTAGGTTGTAGTTCGCTATCTTCCCACTTGGACTAGTATTATATTTGTCACGTATGGTTTAGTTCAGAGTGAGATGTATGATGTGTTCTAATCTAATGCTACTCCTGAAGGAAATGGAAAGTGATATTAAATTAACTAATCTAGGAGGAAAATAGTAAGAGAGTCTAATCTAGCCTAAGTGCAATGAGCAACCACTCCCTAATCATCCGTACACATCTTGGACTTCGTGGATGACTACCACTGGGATTACCAAGCACAGATCCTAGGTACGCCACTGGGATACCAAGTAGTCACACTTAAATGCTGATAATCAAGTCATACTCGTTCCACATTACTAGGAGATAAGGGTGAAAGAGACTAATTAAGAAAGTAGTAAATAACAATTAAATAAATAAATAACAAAGTGAATGCTGCAATGATGAAGTAATCTCGATCTTTATTACTGGTCATGTGCGTGTCCAAGTACGTTACACTCGAATAAAGGATGTCGTACAGTTACATTCACCACACTACAGGAAGACACTGGAAAATAATCTATCTCTGGAGGGATCAAACTGCCAGAGTTTCACTAAGGAACTAAACTAATGATCTGAACAAGGGAGAGCCACTTCTTATTTATAGACATTTTGGCCGACTGCGATATCACGTACACGATATCGCAGGGGAAGACACGATATCGTGTATGTGATATCGTGGCCCATGTGATATCGTGTCCCATCAAACTTGATGATATTATGCTTTGTGTGAACAAAAATTTGGTATCCAAGCACAGAATGCTTGAATTTTTCTAAGGCATAAACCACCAGCATAAGCTCATTTTCCATGGTAGTGTAGGTCAACTATGCTCCTACAATGCTTTTGCTTGCATAATGGATATAGTAAGGATGGTTCTAATCATCCAATTATGTAAGCATAGTCCCTAAAGCATAATTGGATGCCTCCATCATGATGTGGAAGGGTCTAGACCAATCAGGAGCACATAGAATCGGAGCCTTTATGAGCCTTTGCTTTAACTATTGGAATGCTAGTTGAATGGTGTATTCTTCTTTATGAGATTAATCAATGGCTTAGTAATTTTCAAGAAATTCTTAATGAAGCATCAATAATAACCAGTATGACCAAGGAATGACCTAAAATCTTTCACCATTTTAGGCTACCTAGTGATTCCTTAGATGATAGCTACCTTCTCTAGGTTCATATCAATCTCTTATTCTAAAATTTGGTGCCCCAACACTATTCCTTCCTAAACCATCAGATGGATTTTCTAATAGCTGAGATTTAGGTTAGTTTTCATGTATCATTAAAGCACTTGCTCAAGATGGTCCAAGGCTTACTCAAATGTAGTACCATAGTTGTAAAAGTTATCCATGAAGACTTTTACTCCACTACCAATCTATTGTTAAAATATGCTAAGCACCAAGTGTTGAAAAGTGGTAGGGATGTTACACAAGCCAAAGAACATATTTCTATATACAAACATTTCTCAAGGAGTTATGAGCATTATTTTGGCCTTGTCCTCTAGTGTAATGTGGATTTGGTTATAGCCACTATAACAATCTAGAAAGTTGTAATCGTAATGTCCTATTATGGTGTCCAACACTTGCTCAATAAATGGTAATGAAAAATGATCCTTAAAAGTTACCATGTTCGACAGTTGGAAATCTATGCAAACTCTTTAATTCCCTTCTTTCTTGGGTATAATCATGAGTGAGTCAACACTTTTGCTATCCACAATCAAATAGATGGACTTGGCCTTGAGAAGTTATTCTACTTCCTCCTTGATAACTTATTTAATCTTTGGGTTTAACCTTCTCTATGGTTGCATCTTTGGCTTGATGGAAGAGTCTATATAATGCGGTGTTGGCATATCCATGGATCAATCCTAGTAAGTTTATGGTATGACCAAGAAAAGAATATTGACCACTTTTTCACCATCTTTAATAGCTTCTATTTTTTGTTTTTAGTAAGGTTGGTATTAATGATTGTTCGTTTACTATTTTTGATGAAAGAATATTCTAAAATTATTGGTAATGTTTTTAGTTTAAGGGGCTTCTACTTGAATTGATCAAGGATTTCCAACTCTTCCTAGTCAATTTTATTTTATGTGTAGGAGAGTTGACTATGGAGCTACTTCATTTCATCCATGTTCTTAATGTAAGAACTCATGAGGCTTTTCGATGATTCCATGCATATTGTAGATTTAGCTTGATGATTTGGTATCAGTTATTGGGTACCTTTCTATTTTCTAACTATTGGATACAGGTACTTCTGAATAACTGCTATTTTGACATATTGATTACATGCTTGGATTATTGTACCTTTTATCATTCATATTCTCTACACACAATGACTCCCTATGTCACTGTATGTGATGCACATAATTATTTTCTTCTATAGTTTGCCAAATTTATTTTTCTTAGAAATTTCTAAGGGAAGACCATGAATCTCCATCTTGCAATCTATAGTACCTTTTCATGTCCTTCCCATAATGAAAAGGAAGTATCCCTTACAATTATCCATATGAATTACAAGGAAATCTATAGGATAGGACCACCCATAGATGGTGGTCATAATGTCCTCCACTAGCTCCAAAGCAATAGTGATGGAATGATCTATCAAATCTAGTTTGATGTTGCTCTTTTTGAGTGAAAGTAGGTTCTAGTTCTTGTACATTTCTTGGGAAATTAAGTTCATCCTAGAACCTAAGTCCAATAAAGCCTTACATGGATCATTCTCTACAATTTGTAAATAAATGAGAGGACTTCTAGGATTAAATAGATGATTAGCCTTTATCCAATCTGTGAGCACATGGGTCAACATAATAGTGTGGATATTAGAGGTCCTTTGGTTTAAAGGTAACTTGAGGGTACTTTCAAAGGTAAAAGAAGTAGGGTTAATAGCTATGGGTATTTGTGACAATTTTGTAGGATCGTTCATTCTAAAAAATGATATCTTACAAGGTTTTGGTTTAGAACCACTCAGATGAATATCCAATTGTAAGTGTATTGCTCTTGCTACATTTTGCTACTGTGGCTACGGTGGAATTTCCCCCTACATAGGTGGAGCAAGTGGCAAAGGTGTGGTAGTTGGTGGTTTCAGAGCTACTGAGGGATACAAAGGATGAAAAGAAAAAGGAGATTCTCCTCTTAAAAAAGATGCTTTATAATATTCTAGAGGGTAGTAATGGTAAGGAAGGAAGGCACGACTGGATGAGTGACGAGGGGATATAGGCTATTGGACATAATATCCATAAGAGTCTAGGGACCTTTAAGGATACTATTACTGTGGTGGTGGTATCCCCCATGACTATGGATGTTGCCATTGTTGGTATTGCTCCTGAGGTTGAGGAGATGCTCTAGTTGGATAATACATTGGTTCATGGAACTATTGCCTCTAGTTATCTTATGGGTAAGGAAATTGCCTAAATGTTTACCATTTTGCAAATTTATGATTTAATACATACATCTTAGAATTTTGAAAATGTGAAAACATTAGGCAACATCCCTTAGGATATTCATATTGGTAAATTTCATACCCATCATCATTTGTTTTGGAATCTACAACTTCTTTAATACTGTAGCTTTACCCTTTTTCTAATGGTAATCCTTTTCTATATTCTTTTTCTTATTTTTATTGAACACTACTCCCTTGATTTTCTCTTTTCTCTTTAATTTTTAGTAGTTGTTCAAAGCTTCTCATCTAAGAAGTTCAACATTTTGTTCACCTAGCCAATATCTCAGTAAAATAGGTTTGTATCGATAAGCTATTTCTTTATACCACTTTATCAAGCAATGCCTTATCCTTTGAATCAAAAAAATGTACCTCCATTTTGTAAATGGAGGGATCCCCATTATACTCATATGCACTTTCATGTTTTTTAGATCCCCTTCTTCTTTAGCCACCTATTCAATTGGCCTTTAAATCTAATGAACCTGCATCTTAGAAAGTCATTCTTGGGCATAAATTCCAAGGGTTTCCATTGTTTATTCTTGAGTTCATCTATTATGTGATGAAGCTTTTCCCTTTGTGAGTATCCATGGCTTGGGCATCAGTGCAACTGAGAGTAGTACTTACCCAGGGCCACATCCAAAAACTCATGATTTCCCTATTTTCATCCTTGGATTTGCCTCTACAAGTTGGATACTTTGGAGTATGTTTGGTACTTCTTATTGAATAGTTTCAATTTGGTACTCCATTAGTAAACGACTATTGGCTCTAAGGATCGGTAGAATCTTTTTGCTTCTTTGGTGAGTGTCCTTGTGAACAATTTCAGCTTTTGTCATTCATTCTCTATATCCTGCAAGGTACATGCATTGTGAAAGGCTTGGAGATGATTTTGAGGATCTACATTATATCCACATTTGAACTTGGGGATATTATTCATATTCAACCATTTAATTTTACTATTTTTAATGCCTTATAGGAATTTTCACTACCTCTGAAATATTAAGCATGTTTCTAGTAGCTAGGAGAGGCTTATCATAGTCATGTCATTCACAATGAATCCTTTCATGACCATGATGCTCATGATGAGTTTTTCTATGTCTTTGTTCTTGATGGTGCTCTTCTTCCCCTTGTTGTTGCCTCTACCTTTGATCTTGATCATCTTGGTGAGATCTTCAGTACTCTCTATTTCATCATTTACTTCCATCTTGATCTCAATATTTCCTTCTTTTATCTTAGCCTTGGTTCCTTTTGTGAGAGTTTGATGATGAAGAGGATGTTGAAGATAAAAAAGAAGGATGAGTAGAAGAATGATGCATGCTAATCCTTCCTCTTTAGTCCCTACCCTGATCTATTTTTTTTCTTTGTCCTTTTAATTATCATTCTTCTTACCTTTAGAGGAATGACTAGAATTTCTATCATTTGAGGCTTCCTATTCTTGAGACCCTATCTTTCCATCATCAAGGTTGTCCAAAGTTGACTGTAATCATTGGTGAAGATTTTTCTTATCGAAGAAAGGAGGAGAGTCTATCTATTATTAAATAAAGGAGGAGAATCTATCTATTGGGATTGGTTAGAAAAGAAATCCTTGCCCTCTTTATGTTGATACAAGAATAATTATGTTGGAATCCTCTTACCCTTAGAGGTCTCATAACATGCTTTCATGTGCCGATCTTCCTTTTGCTGGACATCCATAGGATGATAGTCCATGTAAGTATGGTCTTGAACCTCATATTCTAAGTTAAGTGTAGTGATGTTTAGTTTAATGAGATTGGTCATCAGCATAGATGGAATAGATCGATCAAGAGGTAACACAATGTTTCATTCCATGTCTCTCTAGCACATCTATTCATGTTGATGTAGGATGAAAGTGAAATTTGGATTATAAGGATTTAGATGAGCATAGACAACTCTGAGTTGTTAAGGCCTCTTCGTTACCACTTACTACTAATTAGATTCTTTTGTATTTGGTGGAGATTCATCCTTGCAAGAATAAGTGATATTAGTTGTATATAAGAAAAATGTGCCTTTTGATATTTTATCTCTTTAATTATTTTTCTTGTTAGATGATAGTGATCATTTTTGTGTTATCTTTACAAAATCTTTGTATGATTTTATAGTCTACTAATAATTAGCACACTTAACTAACTAGAATTCCCTAACAATGACACTAATGATGAGCAACATGTATGTCCTATGTCCAACCATATGAGCCACAAGTGTCCACTAGTGATATGGTCAAATTTCATGGACTTAGTTCCTATATTTTTTCATAGTCTTAATGATGAATCATATTTTTCATATGCTTTGATATTAGAGTGACCGCGATATTGGGTACACAATATTGTGGCCCAAGATGCAATATCTTGCATTTGATATTGCAGGGTTATTCCTGGCTCTATAAATATAGCCCTCGAGCACATGATTAAGAGTAGTTTTTCGCAGTCAAGTAGCAAAACTCTTGTAGTTTGTCCATTTTAGAGTTAGAATATTTTCCAAGTTCTTGTAGCAGGAGATCTAAGTGTGAATGGATCTTTATTCAAGCATTGATGTACCTAAACAAAACATTGTGTTGGCAATAAAGATGAACTCTTTGATTCATCCTTGCAGCACTTGAAGCTTTCTTTCTTATGCATTTATATATTGTAATTTCATGCAATTTACATGAATGTTATTCATGAAGCAATTAATTTTTATTAATTAAGAAACTTATTAAAATACACAAGCATGACCCCTTCGAACATACATGTGACACTTGGTAGCTCAGAAACGGTTAGCATTTGAGAACGTAGCAGAGCTTACACAAAGTTCAGGATGTGTTCAAGAAGTGGGAATGGTTACTTGTGTTAGGCTAGATTAGATCATAGTTTCCTTAGCACTTAATCACTCTCACTTTCATTCTTGTTCTAGGTGAGTAAATTGATAAAACACAAAATAATAAAAATGTTATGCCTTAGTCATACTTAACCATACAATTGCATTCCACAAGTGGGACTCAGAAGACAATGAACAAACAACACACATGTAACATTTAGCTCTAGTGTACTTGGTAATTAAAGTTTGTGGAATTCGATCGGATCACACATGAATTCCTATGATTTATATGGTTGGGCATAGGGGGTACCTCGCCGTTCATCATTGGCACCATTTTTGGGGACTTTAGTTCTACGTGCACTATTTAAACTAAGTGAAACTTAGTAATCTCATTGTTTGAACCCTAAGATTCAAATCTTCTAAAAAAATTGTTATTATAATTAAATTGAATCTTAATCACATTCATTAACATAAAATGTCTTCTTCTAATGGGAGCCTTCCTTCACCCAAGGTAGACCAAGTGCCTTAGCAATATCGAGTGGTATATGCTCATCCCAATGAGTATGTACCAAACTTCATCTTCATCTTGCATCAAGATGAATTTTTGTGGTGGTGTGACATGAAAGGCAACATTGTGTTGCCACATAATCGATCTATTCTAGCAATGCTCCAGCTAATGCTTGCATGACATAAGCTTCAACATCTTCATAAAGAGTACAAGATGTGAGATCCTGATTCAAGGGTTTATCATCCCACTAAAGCACAAAGGTTAAGGGATCGTTAGCTAGAGCACTAAAATGAGCTTGTGAAGGAAAGGGGTCAAAAAATTTTCCACCTCCGCTAGGCCCATTAGATGGAGGAGGCCACTTCTTTAGTGATTCTCCTTTCTTTGACTTTGTTCAGGGGGCCCTCAACTAGAATGTGCAATCCAAAATTCATAATCTAGGTTCTAGTTAGAATGGATCCAATGAACAAAATTGGATTTGAAGAGGCAAGTCATGATAAGGGGAAGCAAGAAGGTCATTATCATGGTCGTGGTTGTGATCATTGAAGGAAGGGTGATAGGCATTAGCACGGAGCAAGTTCTTCTTCCTCTTCCCCTTCATCATTGTCTTCTTCTTCTTCATTTGGCTCAGATTAAGGCTATAGAGGGAATAACCATGATGGAGGTGACCGACGAGACTAGAACAACAGAAGGAACCATTGAGATAGTTGCGATTAGAGGTGTGGGAAATCCAAGGAGATCCATTGCCATGAAAGATGGATTAGTAGAGAACATTGTAGGTACCATCACCATGACCTTGATGAACCTCTACTCACCACTCGAAGCATGTTGAACATTGTAGAGGCTATGAGGATTCCAACAAGGCACATGAAGGATAGCAGAATAAAGAGGCTAGACATGAACAACATCCCTTGGTTCGAGGGAGGATACGATGCTAATATAGAAAATCATCTCCAAGCCTTCTAGGATGCATGTGCCTTGCAAAATATTAAAAATGACTAGTAGAAGTTGAAACTATTTCCAAGGAAACTTATTAAGGAAGTAGAAAAGGAGGTGGAGTATGATGTTGGGATTGTTTGATGATAAATATCAAATGTACTCTCGAGTATCCAATCAGAGGAAGAAGATCCAAGGAAACCATGAGGCCTTGGATGCTACTATTGGTCAATAATATTCTCTGTTGCATAGGTGTCCCAGTCGTGAATACTCTCAACTTGATCAACTTCACCATATCATAGGCAGGTTGTAGTCTAAAAAAAGAAAAACCCTTGGTGTCTATGCTCAAGGGAGATTGACAGAGTTAAGCACCTTTTGGATTCAAAATTTAATTAAGGAGGTAGCCAAGGAGGAGGGAGAATTGAGAAAGTGAGAAAGTTTAGAGGAATATAATAGGGATCCTTCTATCTACAAAAGGGGGATCCAATTTTGTGACAGTGAGGATGAGTTAACTAGAGATGAGGTGGTTAACCAGAAAACCTTACCACTCTAGAAATTGCAATCTATAATCATGGATAAGGTTGACCAATTATGGGACTCCATGGATAATAGATTTCAAGCTATCTTAAAAATTACTGAAGAGTCCAAGGAGCAAAGTGGTAAGCGTGAGCACCAAAGATGTAAGGAAGATGAATGTGCCATATCTAAGGATAAGGGTAAAATGGCTATGATAGAAATGGTTGTGGATAGTGACTTAGATAATTATGGTGGATGTGATGTCTACCAGTATGAGCATCCCAATGGATGTTGCCCAATTGTGTCACACTTGCAGGAATATGGGGTGTACACCTTACATCCATGACTTGTACAAAGGCAAACACCCAAAATATTACATTATCCACAAGGAAATTCTTAATAGTTTCATCAACCACAGTACTACTATCCAAGTGGAACTTCCCCATAACCCTACAAATTGTACCAGTAGTGGTACCAACCATAATCGTGGGCATTGCCACCTCCAAGGTAGTAGTATGCTTACCGGTAACAAGATCCCTATGGTTACTATGTTTAGAAACCTTCATTTCCATGGGACTCCTTTGGTCATGTTGCTACTTACTAGCCTCACCACTACCCTCCTAAAGTATATCAAGCATCCTATCCAAGGAGAGATGCCACCTACTATCCTCATGCTCCTCCTATCCCTACACCTACTTCTTTATCTCCTGCATAGCTACCACCTACTCCATCCATGTAGGGTAAATTGCCTACCCAACCATAGAAAAGAAATGCTACAAGGGTGGTTAATCTACAACTAGTTAACCCACCAAGTGGGTTAGAACCACGAATAAAAAAAAGACCCTTCTTTTGACCTTGCAGTCCACCAAAGCCCTTAAACACATCAGTGGTTAGTAACCCTATTTTTCCACCTTCCTCTATCTCACCTTTATCCAAGTCCCCTTCAAACCAAAATCCCTCTTGAATCCATATTGTAATGTTGACCCATGTTGTATCTGATTGGATTCAAGTTGGTAACCTACCCAGGAAGTTAGCTGATCCTGAGAATCCCCTAGTACATTTGCAAATTGCTAGGAATGAACCTTGTAAAGCTCTTCTTAACTCTGGTTCTAGTGTTAATCTGATGTTGCATGAGATGTACATGATGTGAAAATTTCCTCCCTTGAAGAAGAGCAACATTTGGCTAGAACTGGTGGACCAATCCAGCATTGTTCCATTGGGACTAGTAGAGGACATCATAACCATGGTTTGTGGGTGGTCATATCCCACCGAATTCCTAGTAACTAAGGTGAAGAATTGCAAGGGGTACTTCCCAATTATTATGGGAAGGGCATGGTTAAGCACTGTTGATGCCAAACTAGGCATTAGAAATATTTCCTTGGAGACATCTAAAGAATTTGGAAAGATTAAGAAGAAGAGGGTTCCATGTATTGTGTATAGTGATTCAGGGTGTCATTATGTGTAGAAGTTATGGTCAGTGAAGTGAACATCTATCTTTGCATGCAAGCAATATGTACCAGAAGCTGAAATCCAAAGATGTTTGTATGTAGCATCCAAAAAATAAGAAGGCACCTAGTGGCTAACAGCTGATTCTAGCAGTAGCACATTGTGCATGGAATCTACTAAGGGCCTAATGTACGAATACATTGCAAGTATGGATGAACTCGAGTAAGTTCATCACCAACTCTTTGAAAGAGTAAATGATGATGTCAATTGGGGAGAGTTGGAGATTCCTAACAATTTCAAATAAGAACCCCTTGAATTGAAGATACTACTAGCTGGAATGGAGTATGTGTTCTTGAAAAATGGAAGTCCGATCATCATTAATTCCAAGCTTACTACAAAACAAAAGAAAATGTTGATGAGGGTTGTGGGAAAATGGTCAATAGCCTTTGCCTGGTCATATTCCAAGCTCACTAGTATAGATCCAAGAATATGCTAGCACCGAATATACATTGACCCTACTGTTAGGCCAAAATGATAGCCGCAATAATGTTTGAATCCCAAACTAAAGAAAATTGTCAAAGAGAAGATTGAACAACTCCTCAAGGTGGGATTCATCTACCCTATTGTAGATAGTGAGTGAGTTAGTCCACTTGTGATCATGCCCAAGAAAGGAGGCAAATGGTGGGTGTGCATTGACTTCTGTTTGCTTAATATGGCAACTTTCAAAGATCATTTTCCATTGCCTTTTGTTGACCATTTATTGAACACAATTTTTAGGCATAGCTATTGCAACTTCTGGATGGTTATAGTGGTTATAACCAAATCTAGATTGCACTAGAGAACTAGGCAAAGACGACTTTCACAAGTCCTTAGGGGACTTTTGCTTACTATTAAATGCCATTCGGTCTATGTAATGCCCCAACCACATTTTAATGATTAGTCCTTAGCATTTTCCAGCAATAAATCGGTAGTGAGTAGAAGTTTTCTTGGATGACTTTTCTACCCATGAAGCTACGTTTGAGCAAGCCCTAGACCATCTTGAGAAAGTGTTGAGGAGATATGTCAAAATAAACCTTTGGCTCAATTGGCAAAAGGGCCATCTTATGATCTAGGAAGGCATAGTCTTGGGGCACCATATCTCAAAAGTAGGAATTGATGTGGATCCTAAAAGAATAAGGGTTATCCAAGAAATAACCTATCAACTTGAAATAGTTAAAGTGCAGTTATTACTTGGTCATATTGGCTACTACTGATGTTTAATTGAGAATTTTTCCAAAATCACCAAGACATTGGTGGAATTGACAAAGAAGGATGCATCGTTCATTTGGACCCCTGCATGTGAAACAACATTTCAACAACTGAAGTAGAAGCTTGTTGAAACCCCAATTCTACAAGCACCTGATTAATCCAGGCTATTTCATGTGATGAATGATGCATCAAATTATGCTTTGGGGGTAGTGCTTACATAGATGGATGATTAAAAATGTTCATATTACATTTACTGTGCAAGCCAAAGTATTGGAGGTGCACAACTAAACTACATCACCATAGAAAAGGAATTGATGGTAGTGGTGTTCACATTAGAGAAGTTCAGGTACTATGTGCTTGGCTATAAGTGTTCATGCACATAGATCATAGTGCCATATAGTTTTTGATGAATAAACCCATGGTGAGCCCTTGTGTCATATGGTGGCTCATGATTTTGCAAGAGTTTGATCTCACAACGGTAGATCAGAAAGGTATGGAGAATGTGGTCACTGATCACTTATCATGGTTAAGATGGGATGACAAGGAGAAAGAGAGCCCCTTATTAGCTCAGTTCCCTAATGAATCTCTCCTTATAGGGGCTATTAATGCACAATTTCCTAATGAACCAAAATGGTATGACACCATCCTCACTTATCTACTCAAGCAAGAACTTCCAAAAGGGCTAGACACTAGAAAGAAATAATAGTTTCTTCACTAGGTCAAGCATTTCATGGAAATTAATAGGAACCTTTACAAAGTCTATCCTGATGAACTAGTATGCTAGTGTGTCCCTGATACAAATCAACTGCACATTCTCCAGGATGCTCACTAAGGCCCTTGTGGGGGCCATTATTCTAGGAGATGCATGGCCATAAAAATCCTCATGGTGGGATATTATTGGCCAACAATCTTCAAGGATGCACACCAATTTGTCTATGCTTGTGATTGTTGTCATAGGTATGGTGGAATGATAGCTTGAATGGAGGGGCCACAATAGTGGATTCAACCTCTTGAGCCATTCAATATTTGGGGCATTGACTTTATGGGTCCCTTTGCACCTTTGTCAAATTGAAAGGCATATATCATAGTTGCAGTTGACTATTACACTAAGTGGGCAGAAGCAGTAGCCGTTACTAACTGTACATTCACAAATGCTGCTTGGTTTGTACAACAAAATATCACAAACAGGTTTGGTATGCCTCATGCATTAATTTTTGATAATGAAAGTCATTTTATATGTGTCACTTTCTGAAAACTTATGTAGCACTTGGGGGTTGAGCATAAACTCACAACACCTTATCACCCTTAAGCCAATGGTCAAGCTGAGGTCACTAAATGGGAGATTACGAAAATTCTAACATGCACCATTAGTAAATACCAAAGGAACCAGAGCACCAAATTAAATGATGCCCTTTGGGCCTATTACTCCACATTGAAGCTTCCCATAGGTTATTCTCCCTATGAGCTCGTGTATGGAAAACTACCAACACTACTCATTCAATTCAAGCTTTGTACACTCTCTACAGCCTCTGACCTTAACTTGAATCTAAGTCTAGCATAGAAAGAAAAATTAATGAACCTCAACTTGTTAGATGAAAATTAGTTAATGGCCTTTTCATCCAATGAAATGCATAAGGCATTCAATAAGAAATGTCATGACCTCAAAATAAGAAAAGTCAAGTTTCAACTCAGAGACAAGGTCCTCTATTGGAGTCCTGCACATGTACCCCAACAAACCAAATTTCATATGTTTTGGGAAGGACCTTACATTATTGATGAGACTTTTCCATCTAAAGGCCATGATTATCTATAAACCTGATAGCCTAGATAAGAAATAATTAGTCAACACCCAACAATTGAAGCCTTTTCATGAGCCCAAGCCAACCAACTCAATAAACACCTTGCCAAATGGACAACCATGCTCAATCTTTTGGATCTCCTCCTTCCAACTTAGTCATGGGGGAGATGGCCACCCATACTAACACTTTACGTGGCTCTTCAGTCTTTTGACTTTTTTTGTTTTACAATGTTTTGTTTTCATATTCTTTGTTTTACATCTTTGTGTTTTTCAAGTTATTGATCTTTCTTAAGTTTTTGTTTTATACCATCATTAATATATTTGATATTTATTGCATAATATTTTATTTTATTTTATATTTTCTTATGTTTGATGTGTCTTTCTACTCTTTCTACTAATAAGATGCTAGGTACAATGGTAATGTGCTACTTGATGATGGTATGTTTCATTTGTTGATGTTTGATTTCTAACTTTGAATGTCATTACTAATGATTGGGACATGGTTTCTTTTCATGTAATAGGTAGTGAGTCACATCATCAACCCATCCACATACTCTATGATTTTCCTTGTTTTGGAAATGTGTAGTCCCTTTTTCATTAATGTAACCTTAATAAATTGGTGACTTGTGTAGTTTCCAAAATTGGGAAGGAATCACAGGTTTGGACAAGGTGTGACTTCAAAGGGATGTAGTAGTCTTCATGCTTTTCTATTTTCCTATGTGTAGGAGTGTTCTCGTGAGCTTCTCACTATTCTGTGTCATCCCCAATAGGAAGTTAAATAAGTCCTTGCATGGTGTGGTCCTCATCAAAAAATAAAAAAACAAAAAATAAAAATAAAGAAAATAAAAAGAAAAAAAAGAGGATGAGGATTCAAAGCACATCCCTTGGAAAAAATAAATGCAAAAACACATGGGTCTTTGCATGGTATGGTTTCCATTCTAAATAAATAAATAACTAATAAAAATGGAAATTCAAAGCACACCCCTTAAACTAAATAAAAGGGCTACAAGCACTGGTTATGGGACTTGTCTTGTCTCCTCTAACTAAGGCCCTTTCTCACTTCCTACTTTCTCTTCAATTTGGAATGGTGGTTGTTTTTTGGAAGCACTCCTATGTCTCAGGGGATGAACTAGTTTTAGAATGTCAATGCAAAGTCACTGAAAGTGGTTGATTTTGGTCTGGAATGAGGATGGATCCTATCGAGTCATTTAATCACAAATTCCATAGGAGACTTCATGTGACCTTAATTAGGAACTCCATTCCATTCTCTCTCTCTCATCCATCTATGCTTTTCATGCCTCATCTCACTGTTGGTTTCATGTTTTGATTTAATGTTCTAGTTTGATGTTTTAGGTTTCTCAGTTAGTTACTTTTGGGCTTTGTGTACTTAACTTTCTGTAACCATTAATCATCCATGGTGCCCATGAACTCCTTGGTTTGAAGTTATGCAAGGACATAAAATGCCTGTACCTACTTTGGGGAGGACCCACTTGCATATCTTTTGGTTTGGTTAAGTTAAGTTCTTTACCCTTAGACATTGTTACAATCAAATTCTTTTTATTTACCCCATCCATGTCATCCAATTATATGCATCTTCACAATTTTTGTTAGTGAATTTCTTCTTTTTATTGTTGTGAATTTCTATACCCTCTTTCCAATATTCCTTGTATTAAGCTTTTTTTGAATTTCATGGACCACTTCTCTTACTTAACCCATTCATCAATCTTCCCACTAACATTATCAACTAACCAATCTATCACAATCATAACTCAGCTAAATAAAATCACTAACGAGACAAGGTATTCAATCATTATATGTTACACTTTATATACTAATCCTTGATTTTGTTGTGATTGCAGTGGAAGCATGGACTAGAAGTGGGACTGTCTTCACCAAGGAAGATGCAATAATATCACTTACGAGAGATTGTCCATGACCGTTGGATCTTTTCTACCTCTCCCTCATTCTTCTATTTCCAAGAGGGGTTGGATGTCCATTGGATCCAAGGGTGTTCTTTTTTGTTGTCATGGACACCCAATTTTGTTTACAATTGTAATGTTGTATGCTCGGGCACTTTTGTATTTATCTATTTTCTTTGTGTCACTCTACATGTTAGTGAAATAGTCCATACCTTCTAATATGTTTTGTAAAGGACTTGTTCCTCTTCTTCTATTCTTGAGGATGAGTTTTCATTCAGTCATGGGGGTATGATGAATCATGTTTTTCATATGCTTTGATATTAGAGCATCCATGATATCGGGTACATGATATTGTAGCCCAAGATACAATATAATACATTCAATATCACAAGGTTATTCTTGAGTTTATAAATACAACCCTTGGGCACACGATTGAGAGTAGTTTTTGGTAGTCAAGTAGTGAAACTCTTGTAGTTTGTCCATTTGAGAGTTAGAATATTTTCCAAGTGCCTGCAGTAGGAGATCTAAGTGTGAACGGATCTTTATTCAAGCATTGATGTACTTGAACATAACATTATGTTGGCAATAAAGATGAACTCTTTGATTCATCCTTATAGCACTTGAGGCTTTCTTTCTTATGCACTCATATATTGTGATTTAATGCAATTTACATTAATGTTGTTCATGTAGTAATTAATTTTGGTTAATCAAGAAACTTATTAAAATACATAAGCATGACCCCTTTGAACATACGTGTGACACTTGGTAGCTTAGAAACAGTTAGTGTTTGACAACCTAGTAGTGTTTACACAAAGTTCAGGATGTGTCTGGGAAGTGGGAATGGTTACTTGTGTTAGGCTAGATTAGATCGTAGTTTTCTTAGCACTTAATCACTCTCACTTTCATTCTTGTTCTAGGCGAGTAAATTGATAAAACACAAAATAATAAAAATCTTATGTCTTAGTCACACTTAACCATACAATTGCATTCCACAAGTGGGATTGGGAAGACAACGAATGGACAACACACACACACCATTCAACTCTAGTGTACTTGGTAATTAAAATTTGTGGAATTCGACCAGATTGCATGTGAATGCCTATGAATTGTATGGTTGGGTGTAGGGGTACCTCACCACTCATCACTTAAACTATGAAGTAAGGGGTTGTATGTGTTGGTGATTGTTTGAGACTACCAATGTTGGCCTCCGGTCTCATGACTCAAGTCATGGGAAATGAAGGTGTTTCTTCTAATAGGGTTTAGGTACTTGCTAGTCTTCTAGCAACACCAAGGTCTAGATACCTCCAAATAAACTTAGTGGTTATAGAACAAACTATGCGTAAATGTGTGTTGCTATTGTGAATGTTGAAATGCTTGTTTTTGCATATGAAATGATAACTAGCTATTATAAAAGAAATTCAGCTAACTTTGTCAAATACTATGAGTCATCAATGATTCCTATTTTGTCAATTCACTTAGTCTATAGAGTTCCTATAGTACATTGCTTGAAACAAATAAAATTTCACAAAAATTCTTGAGCACAATTCTGCCAAAATCTACTCCTAATTTTCCCCTGAGAAAAAGTTTCATAAAAAAACTAGAAATAGAGTGAGATTCAATGGATTTAGAAAAAGAAAAGAAAGGTTGATTTATGTGAAATATCAAACATTTAAGAGATATAAATTGACATGAGGAAATAGTTCACAATATATCTATTTCAATTCAATCTAAATATTATGAATTGTCCAAACCCACTAACCTTAACAAGTAATTTTGTAAAAGACACTCTTATTTAACTACCAAAATGTTTTGTAAATGACAAAGTAAAGGCTTTTATTTGGCTAGTTAAGAGTTGTCAAGAATTGCAAATAATAGAGCTTTTAGAAAAATTTGACAATTTCAAGATTAAAATATTAAGGAAATAATATTTAAAAGAAATGAAGCTCTTTTAGTCATCTCAAAGTATTAAAGATTTTCTAGATCCTCTAGACTCCAACAAGAAATTTCTATAAGACATTACTATTAAATTGCTTAAGATGCTTCTATAAGAAAACATAAGCTGTTATATGATAAACCTAATAAAATTCTAGTATTATGAAAAAAATAGAGTTATAAGAGAAATTAAAAATCCCAAAATTAAATGTTAAGCATGATACTATCTAAACCATTAGCTAAGAAACTAAAGACAAAATAAGAAGAAAAGAACTCATAGGATTAAAACAAAGTAGTTGGATTGATGCCTTTAGTAAGCCATGCTTTACAAGAGATCTCTAATAATTCTTCCAAGTTTCTTCTCTTGCTTTTCCTATCATTCTACCTTTGAAACCTGTTTATAGTAATTTCAAAATCATCATAATAAGTTAACCTAGATTACAAAACTCTAAGAAATTTACTCATAACCACCCTAAGAGGTTATAACTTCTATTGGAAGTTATGAGAAATTCAAGCCATATTTGGAAAGTGTATTTTTGGTAATGGGAAATTAAAATTAGCTAAAAATATCATGGAGTTTTAGTTGTAACTATCATAGGAAGTTAATACTTCCATAGGAATAAAAGGGATAACAGCCAAATGTCCCCTATATATAGGGCAGTATACAAGTATCCCATAAGTTTCTTTCTCCGTGAGTAACAATAATCCTTGTTTTCTTAAATAATAATAATAATAATATATATTTTTGGGATTGAGAAAACCATGGGTGTAGTATGAGAAATCCCTAATTTTTTTAAAAAGGTCTAAATCCTTGCTTCTTGTACATGAAACCTTCATTGTTTAACTAATGGAAGAACTAACACATTTCCACACTTGGGATCACATCCATTGGATAAGACTTTATCATTTTCTTGTAGCACATGTTGCATTAGCATTACTTACATGCCTACATCTACCATCAAATACTCATCATTGAAGTCATTGTCAATACTACTAAAAACCTCGACACTACACACCACCTCCCATGCCAATAGTCTAGGCTATTGTTGTTGCCACTTGCTATCCCATCATCGACTCCACAACCACCATGAAAAAGTTGTACATGTCCACTACCACTGCATTGTCCACCGCATCCACTTGTTTCTATTGCAATTGTTGCTCTTATCACTTGTGCTAGCTGTGCCATCTAGCTTCTACTGTTGAAGATTCAATGTTATTGCCATTGCTTTCCATTGCATATGAACCTTCTATTGCTCCATTGTAGCATCATAGGTGCAACACCCCATAATAGAAACCGAGCTTTCCATATGTGCCATCAAAGATGATGTTCTCTAACATGTGTGTGGCCTCCCAAAATTGAGCTAGTAGCTTGAAAGCTCTCTAATGAGTTGTAGCATTTGGTAGTCTTAGCTCCACTTCCACATCTATTTTTGTGATCACTTAATGGTAACAAATGCTATGAGTGCCTTTAAACTTTCTACCTAGTAGGATGTATATTATGAAGAATTAAAAGAATCATAGGATAGTTCTGCATTCCTTATACTCACATATACAGTAGTCCATGTACCCAAAAATAGAATCAATAGTTCATAAACAACAAATACAGTTTAAAGAGGTCATGGAGAAAAAGAAAGAGTAGCTACAAATGCCACATATAGTGGCAATTCCATTATTAGCATAGGGCCACATAATGTCATGATAGATCTCTACATCTTACTTGCATCTAGAGGAGTTCTTATCATAGTTCTATTGATAAAGTAGCTCTACAAATTAATATTTTGCAACTTACAAGAGAAAATCTACATTTTAGAGGATTTCCAACACAAACATGGGCTGATACTTAATTTCATGAAGTTTGAAGAGCCTTAGGGCTTATCGGCAAGAGTACTAATTTGCTAGAACCCCCAGAACAATGGATACATGTACTTTGTTGATGAGTGGCGAGGTACCCCTACACTCAACCATATGAATACGAGCGTAACACACGTGATCCGGTCGAACTCCGTAGAATAAGTGCCTACACACCTCATGGAACACTTAAGGTTAATTATTCGTTGTCTTCCCAGACTTACTTGTATTTGTCACGGTGTATGGTTAAGTAAGTATGAGGTATATGATTTTTATGTTTTTCTATGTTTTATCTCCCATGCTATCGAGGGGAAGGGTTGAGAGACTAATTGACTAAATCTAACTAATGAACTAAGTCTAAATTAACCTAGCATCAGCATCCATTCCCACTTACCGTATACACCTTGAACCAATGCAACCGTGGTTACCAAACGCTAGTCATTGCTGGGATCACCACGCGTAATGCACATGCTCGAAGCGGTCGTACTGAGGCACTTAACTAGAAGAGAAAGGGTTGAGAAAGATTTAATTCCTAATAAAGCATGTAAATGAAAAATAATAAATAACAATAAATAAAATCCTAATTAGCCTATTCCATGCACTGCAAGGTTTATCCAAGAAGCTCATCTTTATTGCCGTACACAAACTTGTGTTCAGGTACAATGTTTGCTCAAATAAAGATCCGTTCACTTTAGGACTCCTACTACGGGCACATGAAAAATATTCTATCTCTGGAGTGATCAATTTGCCAGAGTTTCACTATGGTCTAGCCTAGGATGAGGAAACAAGGGAGAGCCACCTCTTATTCATAGATATGATGGTTTATCACGATATCATGTACTCAATATTGCAGCCCATGCGATATTGCATCCCATCATACCCCCATGAATAAATGAAAACTCGTCCTTGAGTTCCTTACAACAATATTGGGAAGGTATGAGATTATTGACTGAATGGAACTAATGGGATGACATGTGAACAGATCATCATTACAAGACTTAACAAAACTGGTGTTCATGACAACAAGAGCGAACACCTTATTACATTGACATCAGGCCTCATTTGGCAGTTGAGAAAGAGAGAGAGAAAGAAGTGTTGTTGCTGCCAATGCCAGGATTGCATCTTTCATTTTTCATCGGTAAGCGCACCATCTATCTTGCTCCTTGCATAGCTATTTCAACATTGCTCCATTCCAAGTGTTCCCTCCAGATCCAATCCATTGTTGTACGATTGCCATATGCACACACAACATAATCTTATATTAGCAAGGGTAGTTAAATTTCAATGTCATTGATACCTTGCTTCTGTGAAAGGTCTATTGGCTAGGTTGTGGTATGGCTGATACGGATCTAGAGATATAATATTGATGATAACTGAAGGTGTAGGGGTTAGGAGAAAAATTGAAAAAATTGGGCCCCTGTACCCCCATGACTAATCGCGAACCTCCGGTAGCGTTAAAATGGAAAAATAAAAGGAACAAGAAATATGAGGAAAAAGAGACAACTATAGCATTGATGAAATGGATGTCAAGATGGAAATGAACAAAATAAAATTAATTGAAAAAATGTTAGGGAAAATAAGTTAACTGGTGCACCAAATAGGAATGTCAACGGGTCCTCCCCAAAGCAAGCTCATGCCCTTAATGCCCTGACAAACCCACATTCAAAGAGTCTGTAGGCTCTAGGAATGTCATTTGGAACAAGAGTTAAAGTCGTAACTGCAAGAATTTACCAAAAAGAAAATAATTCGTCAACTAAAATATACACTAATGATACAACCAACAATGAGGTGAACAATGGAGAGAAGGATGGAGAGAAGAGAATGGAATGGAATCCCAAGAACAAGGTGGTGTACAACCCCTTGTGTAGTTCATGATTAATGTGACTTGGTAGATCTCATTCCAACTCCGGCCTCAAACAATTCACTTCCAGTGAATTTGCATTAATGCATCCGGCTAATCCATCCTCTTGAAGTAACAAGAATGCATCTCCAAAGAGCCACCACCATTCCAACGAAACAAAGGAGGAGAGAATGGGAAGCGAGAAGGGCCTTAGTTAGAGGGAACATTTTTATTTTGAGTTCCATAACTAGTGCTTGTAGCCCAAATAGTTATTTCATCTAAGGGATGTGCTTTGAATTCTCACTGCTCTTTTTTTTTTGTGTTTTGTGTTTTTATGCGTGAGAACCACACCATGTAAAGACTTATTTTTATTTGCTCAGCTTCCAATAATTGGGTAACATTAGAAAGGTAAGAAAACTCAAGAAGAAAACATCCAAGCACCCAAGAGAATGGCCAATACAAATGCATCAAGCTCTCTTGAATTCACACCCTTTTCAATCCTTGAGTCCTTCCTTAGTTTGAGAAATACCCAATCATCGATTAGTTAATATTCTTATTAGAAAAGGACTGTACATTTCCAAGCTGAGAGAGACCATGGAGACTGGTGGATGGATGGATGAAGTGAACTCATTGCCTGCCATATCAAAACAATCATACCTTAGTATCAACATCATGACTTAAAGGTAAAAACCAAACATTAGTAATCAATAGAAACGCAGTTCATGCCATCATGAAGAACACTTATTGGGTGAAAATCTTACACGATGGATCACACACACACACACACACAAATGAAAAAGTATAAAGAAAGAAAATTTAAAGAAATTTGTAAAACAAAAAGAAGAAAAGTTAAAGAAATGTGTAAAAAAAAAACAAGAAAAGTTAAAGAAATTTGTCAAACAAAAATGTGTAAGAAAAAAATGTGTAAAACAAAAACGTGTAGAACAAAAACATGTAAAACAAAAACATGGAAAACAAAAATGTGAAACAAAAATGTGGAAAAAAAATGTGGAAAAAAAATGTGTAAAACAAAAACGTGTGATGAGTGGCGAGGTACCCCTACACTCAACCATACGAAACATGTGTAGCATGCGTGATATGGTCGAACTTTGCAGACTAAGTGCCTACACGCCCCATGGAACACTTTGGGTTAATCATTCATTGTCTTCCCAGACTTACTTGTAGTTGTCATGGTGTATGGTTAACTAAGTCCGAGGTATATGATTTTTATAGTCTTTTATGTTTTTCTCCTATGCTATCGAGGTGGAGGGTTGAGAAACTAACTAACTCTAACTAATGACTAAGTCTAAATTAACTAGCGTTAGCATCCGTTCCCACTTACCGTACACACCTTGAACTGATGCAACCATGGCTACCAAACGCTAATCGTCACTGGGATCACCACGTGTAACGCACGTGCTCGAAGTGGTCATACTAAGGCATTTAACTAAGAGGAAAGGGTTGAGAAAGCTATCTATCCTAAGTGCGATGAGTAGCCAATTCCTTGACTAACTATACACATATGGGACTACCACTAGCATTACCAAGTGTAGGTCTTGAATATGCCACCAGGTTACCAAGTAGTCACACGAGATGCTCGTAATCAAGTCGTACTCATACCGCATGCGATGAGCAGCCGATTCCTTGACTATTCGTACACATCCTTAGATGCTCATAATCAGGTCATAATCATACTACATTCTAGGAGTTTAAGGGTGAGAGAGAAACAATAAATAAAATTCTATTCCATGCACTGCAAGGTTTATCTAGAAAGCTCATCTTTATTTCCGTACACAAATTTTGTTCAGGTACAATGTTGCTTGAATAAAGATCCTTTCACTTTGGGACTCCTACTGCGGGCACATGAAAAATATTCTATCTTTGGAGTGATTAATCTACCAGAGTTTCTCTACTTCTAGCCTAGGATGAGAAATAAGGAGAGTGCTACCTCTTATTTATAGATTTGGTGGTGGACCGCGATATCGTGTACGCGACATTGCAAGGGAAGATGCGATATCGCGTACACGATATCGCGGCTCATGCGAATCACATCTCATCATACCCCCATGACTGAATGAAAACTCATCCTCGAGTTCCTTACAATAATATCAGGAAGGTATGGAATTATTGAGGGGAATGGAACTAACGGGATGACATGTGAACGGATCATCATTACAAGACTTGACAAAACTGGTGTTCATGACAATAAGTGTGAACACCTTATTACAATGACATTAGGCCTATGTTGGTAGTTGAGAAAGAAAGAGAGAGAGAGAGAGAGAGAAAGAAGTGTTTTTGCTACCAATGCCAAGATTGCACCTTTGTTCTCCAGCCGTAAGCGCAGCATCGATCTTGCTCCTTGCATAGCTACTTCAGTGCTGCTCCATTCCAAGTTTTTGCTCCAAATCCAATCCATTGTTTGTATGATTTCCATCTGCACACATAACACAATATTATATTAGCAAGGGTAAATGAATCATCATGTAATTGATACCTTGCTTCAGTGTAGGTCAATTGGCTAGGTTTTGGTATGGCTAATATGGATTTGGGGATATATTAATGATGACTACTAAAGGTGTAGGGGTTAGGAAGAAAATCAAAAAATTCAGGGCTAGGAGAAAATTGAAAAAATTGGTCCCCGTACCCCCATGACTAATTGCGAACCTCCGGTAGCGTTAGAATGGAGAAAGTAAAGGAGTAAGGAAGATAAATAAAAAGGGACAACTATGACATCGATGAAATGGATGTCAAGATGGAAATGAACAAAATAAAATTAATTGCAAAATGTTAGGGGAAAGAATTTAACTAATGCTCCAAATAGGAATGTCAGTGGGTCCTCCCCAAAGCAGGCTCATGCCCTTAATGCTCTGACAAACCCACATTCAAAGAGTCCATAGGCTTCGGGAATGTTATTTGGAACAAGAATTAAATTCTCAACCGCAAGCATTTACCAAAATGAAAACAATGCATCAACCAAAATATATACACTAATGATACAATCGGCAATGAGGTGAACAATGGAGATAAGGATAGAGAGAAGAAAATGGAATGGAATCCCAAGAACAAGGTGGTGTATAGCCACTTGTGTGTTTTATGATTAATGTAACTTGGCAAGTCTCATTCCAACTCCAGCATCAAACCAACCACATCCAGTGACTTCGCATCAATGCATTCGGCTAAACCATCCACTTGAATAACAAGGATGCATCTCCAAAGAGCCACCACCATTCCGATAAAACAAAGGAGAGAATGGGAAGCGAGAAGGGCCTTAGTTAGAGGGAACACTTTTGGTTCCATAACCAGTGCTTGTAGCCCAAGTTTATTTCGTCTAAGGGGTGTGCTTTCAATTCTTACTTAGTTTTTTCTCTTTTTTGTTTTTTTTGAGTTTTGTGTTTTTATGCATGAGAACCACACCATGCAAAGACTATTTATTTTTATTGTCTTAGCTTCCGATAGTTGGGGTAACATCGGAATGACGAGAAAACTCAAAAAGAAAACATCCAAGCACCCAAGAGAATAGCCAACACAAAAGCATCAAGTTCCCTTGAAGTCACACCCTTTTCAATCCTTGAGTCCTTCCTTAGTTTGAAAAATGGCTAGTCACCAATTCATTTAAGTTCTTATTAGAAGGAGACTGTACATTTCCAAGCCAAGAGAGACCATAGAGTGTTGTGGATGAATGGATGAAGTGAACTCATTACTTGCCATATCAAAAGAAACATACCTTAGTGTCAACATTGTGACTTAAAGGTAAAAATCAAACATTAGCAATCAACATGAAAATAGTTCATACCATCATTCTGAACACTTATTGGGTGACAAACTTACATGGTGGAACACACACACACACACAAAATGGAAAAAGTATAATGATGATGTAAAACAAAAAACTAGAAAAGTTAAAGAAAGTTGTAAAACAAAAATGTGTAAGACAAAAATTTTGTAAAACAAAAATGTGTAAAAAAAAATCAAAAAAGAACTGAGGGCCCCATATGATTAGCATAGGTGGCCATCTCCCCCATGACTGAATTGTAAGGAAGAGATCCGAAATAGAGAGTGAGGTTGCTCACTAGTGGAGGTGTAACTTGTACTAGCTGTTGTGGGTTCATGGAAAGGTTTTGTTTGTTGTACATTAACCAATAATATTTTATCCGAGCTGTTAGGCTTGTATATCATCATGGCTCCAGAGGGGAAGGTTGTATGAATAATATAGGATCCTTCCCACAATGTTTGGAATTTCGTACGCTAAGGTACGTGCATGGGATTCCAGTAAAGGACCTTGTTGCCTGGTTGGTACCTAAACCTTTGGATCCTAAAGTCATGATGTTGTTTACTGTGTGCCTTGTGAAACTCATTTAATAATAGTGCAACCGATCTATTCTCGTCTAGTACATTCAAAGTTGCCAATCATTATTTTTGTGCTAGGTCGAGATCTAGGTGAAGGTTGTAAGCCATGGATAGTGTATGAAGCTCATTCTGTATGGGAAGCTTGGGTAGTTTTCTATACACTAACTCATAGGGAGAATAGCCCAAGCAGAGAAGTATGCCTAGAGAGCCTCGTTTAGTTTTGTGTTCTAGTCTTGCCTAAATTTGCTAACTGTTCTTGTTAATATCCTGGTAATCTCCTGGTTAGTAACCTCGGCTTGGCCATTAGCTTGGGGGTGATAAGGTGTGGTCAATTTATGCTCAACCCCTAAGTGTTGCATTAGTTTGCGAAAGGTTGCACCCATAAAATGTGTTCCATTATCAGAGATGAGTGCATGTGGTATACCAAACCTATTAATGATTTGTTGTTATACAAATTGTGCAGCCGTAGATGATGTGCAATCTATTACTACGACTGCTTCAACCCATTTGGTTAAGTAATCAAAAACAACAATAATATATGCTTTTCCATTGGACATCGGTGTGATAGGCCTCATAACGTCTATTCCCCAGATATCGAAGGATTCTAAAGGTTGAATCCATTGTTGCGGACCCTCCATTCTAGCAGTCATTCCACCATCTTGTTGACAACATTCATAGGATTGGGAAAAATGATGGGTATCCTGGAATAGAGTTGGCTAATAGTATCCTGCAAGCAATACTTTGGTAGCTGTTCGTCTCCTAGCACAATGACCCCCACAAGGGCCCTCATGAGCATCATGGAGAACTTTTAATTGATCTTGATCGGGCATGCACCATCAAACCAAGCCATCAGGATAGACTTTATAGAGTTGGCCCTTGATTTCCATGAAGTACTTGGTTTTGTGAAGAACCTATTGTTTCTTCCTAAAGTCCAACCCCTATGGTAATGGTTGGGAAATGAGATAAGTAAGAATGCTACTATACCAATTTATTTTTGTGGGTTGATCATTTACTACAATGGCAAAGAGGATTTCATCAGGAAAATGGTTAGATACAACATATTCATCCTCTTTGTTGTCCCAACCCAACCAAGATAGGTGATCTGTGACTACATTCTTGGTGCCTTTGCGATCTACTATCATTAAATCAAACTCTTGAAGAATCACCAACCAACGTATGATACATGGGCTAACCATTGGATTTTTCTTAAGGAACCTAATTACACTATGATCTGTATGGATGTATACCTTGTAGCCCAATACATAGTGCCTAAATTTGTCCAGTGCAATCACTACAGCCATTAATTCCTTTTTTGTAGTCGTGTAGTTGAGTTGTGCATCGGTGATACTCTTAATAGCACAGTGGATGTAATACGGTCATTTTTGTTCATCTAATTGTGTTAGTACGACTCCTAAGGCGTAATTAGATGTGTCGGTCATGATATGAAATGGTCTGGACTAGTCAGGGGCTTGTAGAATAGGAGTTTTCACAAGCCTCTATTTGAGAGTTTGGAATCCTCATTCACATTCCCTGGTCCACTCGAATGGTGCATCTTTTTTCATTAATTCCACCAACGACTTGGAAATTTTGGAGAAGTTCTCAATAAATCTCCTGTAGTAGCCAATGTATCCAAGGAATGATCAAACATCTTTGATAGTTTCTAGTTGTCGGGTAATTCCTTGGATGACTTTAATTTTTTCCAGATCTACCTCTATTCCTGATTGTGAAATTTTATGTCCCAATACTACTCCCTCTTCAACCATCAAATGGCTCTTCTACCAGTTGAGCTTTAGGTTGGTTTAAACACATCGTTTCAATATTTGCTTTAATCAGTCGAGGGCTTGATCAAAGCTCATCCCATAAGTGGAGAAGTCGTCCATAAAGACTTCTACTCCGTTACTTATTTGTTGCTAAAATATGCTTAGAACTAATCGTTGGAATGTGGCAGGGACATTGCACAAGCCAAAAGACATTTTTTTGTATGCAAATGTTCCCCAAGGACTGGTGAATGTTGTTTTGGCTTGGTCTTCTGGTGCGATTCGTTTTGGTTGTACCCACTATACCCATCCAGAAAATTGTAATAGCAATGCTCTGCTATAGTGTCTAAGACTTTGTGAACAAATGGCAATGGAAAGTGATCTTTGAATGTTGCCATATTTAATAGCCTAAAATCTATACATACCCTCCATTTACCTCCTTTTTTTGGTACGATTACAAGAGGACTAACCCACTCGCTATCAGTAATAGGGTAAATGAACCCAGCCTTGAGAAGCTATTCTATCTCCTCTTTCACTATTTATTTTAACTTCAGGTTCAATCGCCTCTGGGATTGCTTGCGAGGTTTCATGGAGGGATCTGTGTAAATCCTATGTTGTCATATCCTAGGATCTATTCTGGTTAGTTTAGGGTATGACCAGGCAAAGGCTGTTGACCACTTGTTTATCACCTTTAGCAAACTTTTTTTTTGCTTGGGTGCAAGCTTTGCGTTGATGATTACCAATTTTTCATTTTTAAGGGTCATGTATTCCAAACTGGTGGGCAACAGTTTTAAATCTAGAGGCTCTTGTTTAAAATCCTTAGGAATCTCCAAATTCCCCCAATTAATGTTTTTGGAGTTAAGGGAAGTTGGCAAAAGACTTGCTCTAATACGTTTGTGCTTTCAATGTAAGCACTAGTTATTCCCTCAGCTAGTTTCATACAAGTTGTCGAGTTTTTCTCTTTATCAACTATTAGCCACTGGGTGTTTTCTTATTGTGTGGCTACCGCATATAGGCATTTTTGTATGTCAATATCCCGTGCACACTGATTGCATGCAGGCAATGTTAAACTTCACATCATCCATGATTTCTGCACACAATGACACCTTGTGTCACTATATGTGATGTATGGAACTCTTTTCCTCTCAATTTTCCCAAAAGTATTTGTCTTGGATATTTCTAGGAAAAGATTGCGGATTCCTAGGCATGCATCGATTATATTCAGCCATGCCATTCCCATTATAATTGGGAAATCCCCTTTGTCATTGTTTATTTGGATCACTAGGAAATCGGATAGATATGACCAACCACCCACAGTGGTAATAATCTCCTCAACCTGTCCCAAAGGAATAGTGATGGACTGGTTAGCCAACTCTAAGTGAATATTGCTCTTCTTGAGTGGAGGCAGGTTCTAGGTTTTATACAGTTCTTGTAAGATTAAGTTAACTCTGGAACCTGAGTCAAGGAAAGCCTTATGGGGTTCATTCCCAGTGATTTGGAGAAAAACTAGGGGGACTCCTGGATCCGATAATTTCTTTGGAAGGTGGCCGACCTTGATCCAGTCAGTTACTGTATGTGTTACCATAACTATATGCATTGGGCACAATTTCTCTATCGAAGGGTTTCCCGAAACCTTATTTGGTATGGAGGTGTTTAGATGCTCAATTAGTTGTGAAGGCGAGGGTTTGGTTGGATTGTTGGTCCTAAGGAAAGGTATTTTTGGTGTATGATTATTAGAACCAACTGAGAATTGAGGATTGGAAGCCCTCACAGTGTTGGGTTGCTACAATTAAGTGGGAATTAATCTAGGCTTTGTTGGAGAAATTGGTAGTGGGACTACTGGCATAAGAGATGTGGATGGATTTGGAGGATAGTGTGGGTATGGAGCGTTTCCCAAAGGAGAAGGAGTCCTAAAATACTCCTAAACTCGGTCATAATGTGGAGGGTTTATGTGACCCATAGAGTCACCTGGGGAAATCAGCTGCTGCACACAATAACCATAAGGATTAGGTTGTCGGTAAGGGTACTGTTGTGTTGGCAGTGGCATCCCCCATGACTATGGGTATTGCCACTGCTAATGCTGTCCGATGGGCTATGGTGGAGTTCCACTTGGATAATATGTTAAGGGTTGGTGGAACTATCTTGGATTACCTTGTGGAACCTTCGGGGTGTTTGTCGTTGGTTGAGTCTTGGATTAAGCACATACACCCCAGAATCCTATAGATGTGAGATAACTAGGAAACATCCCTTAGGATGATCATATTGGGAAATCTCACATCCACCGTCATCATCTGTGTCTGACTCCAAAACCACATTAGAGTTAGTGATTTTCCCCTTACCCTTGTTATGTGTAGGGCCTAAATCTCTCCACTTTGTCTTACCTTTGTCACTACTTTGTTCTACCTTAGACTCTTCTACAATTTTTAAGATAGTTTCAATTTTAAAGTCTAAGGAACTCCATATGTCATCTACCTTAGTCACTATTTCTATAGTGAGCTTTTGAAGTGACAAGGTCTTTCTGTTCACCAACTCTACAATTGGTGACTCATCCTCTTCATCATAAAATTTCACTCCCTTCTTCCGAAGGGAGGGATCATGGTTGTACTCTTCCGCACTTTCCCTTTTTTATAGCTCACCTTCTTCTTTTGCTACTTGTTCCAACAAGTGATGTACTTCATGGGCTCAAAGTTGTGAGAGTCTTCCTTGGGCATAAGTCCCAAGGGTTCTTCTAGTTTCATGCCTTAGCCCATCCATGATGTGGCAAAGTTGATTCGACTGAGCGTACCCATGGCCCGTGCAATGATGTAACAATGTGTAGTAGCAGGCCATGGCAGCATCCAAGGGTTCATGAGTACCTTACTTCCANTAAAATCATTTACAAGCATTCCACGATGCCTATGCCTTGCAGAATNCCCTTCAAATCGTGGGATATTGTTCATGTCTAAAAGTTTGATCCAACTATCTTTTAAATGCCTTGTGGGAATCCTAACTACCTCTGTTATGTCAAGCATACTTCGGGTTGCGAGTAGGGCTTCTTCATGATCATCTCTTTCATGACGCCTATGATGTCTACGTTGTTCCCTACTTTCCCTACATCCTTGCCCTTGTCCTCTCTCTCGACTTTGTCTACCTTTTTCTTCTCCGTTGTGTCCATGATGGCTGTGCCTAGATGTGGAAGGAGAGGGTGAGTGATGGGATGAAGGAGAAGAAGAAGGAGAACCATCGCCATGATGATGTTTCTTACCTTCTCGTCGGCTACTATGGCCCCGATCGTGGTGACGATCTAAGTGCTCATCCTTAGCATGAGTGGTTGTTCCCTCTATGAACAGTTGGTGTTCATGGGCATCAAAACCATAGTTATGTATTGTTGATCATAGGTTCTGATATCCAACCTCCTCATCATCGTTAGGAGGGGGAACATTGTTTACTAAAGAACCCGTTATAGGGGTTTCTCATCTTCTATTTCACTAAGGACATGCGGGCCTTTGCCCTTCAGAAAAGTATGTTGACTCTCCTACCTAGCATCCCTCTTACGTTGTGCTTCTATGGGATGATAATCCCTCATATCAAAATCATTTGCAATGTATTCAGCGTATAATTCTATCATGCCAATCTATGCCAAGGCATGGAGAATCATGCGAGAGACTAATCGATCTGGGGGTAACACGATGTTACCTTGAAAATCTCTCCATCGTAGTTGCTCATCTTGATGGAGGATAAAGATGAAGTTTGGAATATACTCATCAGGATGAGTATAAACTATCTTGTATTGTTTAGGACTTGGCTAATTTTGGCTATGTGTTTTATGTTGTCGACTGTCTTGTGTATGGTCCTTAGGTGGTGAGTTGCTCTTATAAGAAGAAGACATTTTGATTTATCGGTGTGCTAATTTCATCATTATAAAATTTTTCTGTTAATTAACCCAAAGGTTCGTTTAGGATCCCAATGATGTGAGTGATATCCTTTATGTTCTCTTTAGCGCACAAACACTTAGTCCTTGGCAACGGTGCCAATGATGAGTGATGAGGTACCCCTACACTCAACCATATGAAATGAGCGTACCACACGTGATTCGGTTGAACTCCATAGACTAAGTGCCTACACGCCCCATGGAACACTTGGGGTTAATCATTCGTTGTCTTCCCAGACTTACTTATAGTTGTCATGGTGTATGGTTAACTAAGTCCGAGGTATATGATTTTTATAGTATTTTATGTTTTTCTCCTATGCGATCGAGGTGAAGGGTTGAGAAACTAACTAACTCTAACTAATGACTAAGTCTAAATTAACTAGCGTCAGCATCCGTTCCCACTTACTGTACACACCCTGAACCGATGCAACCATGGCTACCAAATGCTAATCATCACTAGGATCAGCACGCGTAACACATGTGCTCAAAGTGGTCGTACTGAGGCACTTAACTAAGAGGAAAGGGTTGAGAAAGCTATCTAGCCTAAGTGTGATGAGCAGCCGATTCCTTGACTAACCGTACACATCTGGGACTACCACTAGCATTACCAAGCATAGATCCTGAATACACCACTAGGTTACCAAGTAGTCACACGAGATGCTCGTAATCAAGTCGTACTCATACTGCATGCGATGAGCAGCTGATTCCTTGACTATCCGTACACATCCTTAGATGCTCGTAATCAAGTTGTACTCATACCGCATTCTAGGAGTTTAAGGGTGAGAGAGAAACAATAAATAAAATTCTATTCCATGAACTGCAAGGTTTATCTAGAAATCTCATCTTTATTACCGTACACAACTTGTGTTTAGGTATAATGTTGCTCGAATAAAGATCTATTCACTTTGGGACTCCTACTGTGGGCACATGGAAAATATTCTATCTCTGGAGTGATCAATCTACCAGAGTTTCCCTACTTCTAGCCTAGGATGGAAAATAAGGAAAGTTTCGCCTCTTATTTATAGATTTGGTGATGGACCGCGATATCGCATACGCGAGATCGCAGGGGAAGACGTGATATTGCGTACGTGATATCGTGGCTCATACGAATCACGTCTCATCAACGTGGAAAACAAAAATGTGAAAAACAAAAATGTGTAAAACAAAAATGTGTAAAAAAAAACCATTTAAAAAAAAAACTAAAAATAACTGAGGGCCTCCAATGATTAGCATAGGTGGCCATCTCCCCCATGAATAAATTGCAAGGGAGAGATCCGAAACAATGAGCATTTGTTTGAATTTCATAGAAGTGCCCAACTTCTCCCAATTGATGTTCTTAGATTAAGGGGTAGAAGTTGGCGATGCTCATATTCCAATGTGTCTATGCCTTCATTGTTAACATGAGTTATTTCCTCAGTTCGTTCCATGCATATTGGGTTGCTCTTCCTAGTAGCTATCAACCACGGGGTGTCCACTACTAGTGTGATTGCTACATACAGGCACCTTTGAATTTGTGTTCCTTGGGCACACCGATTACATGGAAGAGATGCTGAAGATTCTTCCATGTCATCACCCTTTGAGTTACTGTATGTGATGCATGGAACTTTCTTCTTCTTGATCTTTCCATATATGTTTACCTTAGATATCTCCAAGGAAAGATCACAGATCCCTAGGTACATGTCTATCATATTTAGCCATGGTCTTCCCATTATAATTGGGAAATCCCCTTCATTGTTAATTTACCTAGAAATCAGCTGGGTATGACCAACCATACATAGTGGTGATAATGTCCTCCACCAATCCCAAGGGAATGGTGATGGACTGGTCTGCCAACTCTAGTTGAATGTTTCTCTTCTTAAGTTGGGGCAGGTTCTAGGCTTGATACATTTTTCATGATATTAAATTAACTTTGGAACATGAGTCAAGAAGAGCCTTATGTGGTTTGTTCCCGGCTACTTGTAGATAGATTAAGGGACTCCCAGGGTCAGATAGTTTCTTGGGAAGGTGGCCTACCTTGATCCATTTGGCTACGATTTGTGTTAACATAATCATATGCGTGCAGCTCTATTGTTGGATAGAAGGGTGCTCTGAAGTTTTGTTTGTTGGAGGAGTGGTTGTGGACTCAACTGCTTGTTGTTGTGAGAGCTTGTCTAGGATTTTGGTCCTAAAGAAAGGTCTTCTCTTTTTACAGTTGTCAAAACCAATAGTAGGTTGAATGTTTATAGCTCTCGTAGCGTTACGTTGCTGTGGTTGAATGGGGAGTTCCCCTTGCATTGTTGGAGCAAGTTGTATGGGAACTACAAGTGGAAGAGGTGTGGATGGAGTTGGAGGATGGAATGAATGTGGAATGTCTCTTAGAGGAGAAGGAGTCCTCCTAAAGTACTCCCGAACTTGGTAGTGACGTTGGGGAGTTGTGTGACCCATAGAGTCACTTGGAGAAACTAGCTGCTGCACATAATATCCATAAGGATCGGGTTCCTGGTAAGGGTATTATTGTTTCAGCGGTGGCATCCCCCATGACTGTGGGTATTGCCATTGCTGATGTTGTCCAATGGGTTATGGTGGAGTTCCATTTGGATAGTACATCAACGGTTGGTGGAACTGTCTTGGGTTACCTTGAGGATAAGGTAACCTTCGGGGTGTCCACCATTTGTTGAGTCTCAGGTGGAGTGAATACACCCCAGAATTTTGTAGATGTGAGATGATTGGACAACATCCCTTAGGATGGTCATAGTAGTAGATCTCACATCGACCGTCATCATTTGTGTATAAATCCACAACCTCATCACAGATAGTTATTTTCCCCTTACCTTTGTCATGTGTAGGGCCTGAATCTCTCTACTTTGTCTTGTTCTTGTCACTACTTCGTTCCTCCTTAGACTCCTCTATGATTTTTAGGACAGTTTCAAGTCTAGAGTCTAAGGAATCCCACAATTGATCCACCTTAGTTGATACTTCGGTTGTTAGCTTTTGAATCGACAAGGTTTTTCTGTTCACCAACTCTTCGAGTGGTGACTCATCCTCTTCATCACAAAATCTCACTCCCTTCTTTCAAAGAGAGGGATCACGGTTATATTCTTCCGCACTCTCTCTTTTTCATAGCTCCCCTTATTCTTTGGCTACTTGTTCCAACAAGTGATGAATTTCATGGGATCTAAGTTCTGATAGTCTCCCTTGAGCATAAGTCCCAAGGGTTCTCCTAGTTTCATACCTTAGCCCATCTACAATGTGGTGAAGTTGGTCCCATTGTGCGTAACCATGGCCCAGGAAATGATGTAACAATGCATAGTAATGGCCCATGGCAGCATCCAAGGGTTCATGAGTACCTTGCTTGCATTCTTGGATCTGCTTACGCAAGTTAGACATTCTAGAGTATGTCTGATACTTATCGTTGAAGAGTTCTAACATCGTAATCCACCTCCTAATGGTTTTTGGTTCCAAGGACCAGTACCAGCTCTCTACTTCCTTAATGAGTGTCTGGGAAACAACTTAAGTTTTTGCCACTTTTTCTCTATGTTTTGCAAGGCATAGGCATCGTGAAATGCCTGTAAATGATGTTGCAGATCCACATTGTATCCCCCTTCGAAGCGTGGGATGTTATTCATGTCTAAGCATTTGATCTAACTATCTTTTAAATGCCTTGCTGGTATTCTCATTGCCTTTGTTATATCTAGCATACTTCGGGTGGCAAGTAGGGGCTCATCATGATCATCTCTTTCATGACATCTATGGTGTCTACGTTGTTCCCTACTTTCCCTTCATTCATACCCTTGTCCTCTCTCTTGACTCTCTCATCGAGGTCTCTCATTTTGTCTACCTCTATCCTCATCATTGTGCTCTCTGTGGCTGCACCTAGATGTGTAAGGAGAGGATGAATGATATGAAGAAGGGGAAGAAGGATGAACCATTGCCATGACTTTGTTTCCTACCTTCTCTTCTATGGCTACGACCCCGATCATGATGATGATCAAAGTGCCCATCCTTGTTATATGTTGTTGTTTTCTCCATGAACAGTTGGTGTTCACGGGGATCAGAACCAAGGTTGTGTATCATGGAGCATAGGTTCTGATACCCCACCTCCTCACTATCATTAGAAGGGGGAACATCTTTCGATAGAGAACCCGTTTGGTTCACCATCTTCTATTTTACTTAGGACGTGCGGGACCTCTTTGCCCTTCAACAATGTATGTTGGTTCTCCTGCCTTGAGTTCCTCATATGTTGTAAAGCTATGGGATGGTAATCCCTTGTGCCAAAATCTTCTATAATGTATTCAGCATAGAGATGAGTCATGCTGATCTGTGCCAAAGCAGAGAGGAGCATGTTGGGGATTGCACGATCTGGAGGTAACACAACGTTACCTTGCAAGTCTCTCCAGCGCATCTGTTCATCCTAATGGAGGATAAAAAGAAAATTAGGCATATACTCATCGGGATGAGTATATACCACCCTATATTGTTGAGGAATTGGCTAATTTAGGTTATGCATTTTAGATTGCCGACTGTCTCTAGTATTGTGCCTAGGTGGTGTAATGCTCTTGTGAGAAGAAGACATTGTTATTTAATTTAGTGTGCTAATTAACTATTATATAATTTTTGTTTAATTAACCCTAAGGTTTGTTTAAGCTCCCAACGATGTGAATGATCTCTTATGTTCTACTTAGTGCACAAACACTTAATCCTTGACAACGACGCCAATGATGAGTGGTGAGATACCCCTATACTCAACCATACGAATATGAATGTAACACGTGCGATCCAATCAAAATCTATAGACTAAGTGCCTACACGCCTCATGGAACACTTAAGGTTAATTATTTGTTGTCTTCCTAGACTTACTTGTATTTGTCACGGTGTATGGTTAAGTAAGTCTGAGGTATATGATTTTTATGTCTTTTTATGTTTTATCTCCTATGCTATCGAGGTGAAGGGTTGAAAGACTAACTGACTAACTCTAACTAATGAACTAAGTCTAAATTAACCTAGCATTAGCATCTATTCCCACTTACCGTACACACCTTGAACCAATGCAACCGTGGTTACCAAATGCTAGTCATTGCTGGGATCACCACGCGTAACGCACATGCTCGAAGTGGTCGTACTGAGGCACTTAACTAGGAGAGAAAGGGTTGAGAAAGATTTAATTCCTAATAAATCATGTAAATGAAGAATAATAAATAATAATAAATAAAATCCTAATTAGCCTATTCCATGCACTACAAGGTTTATCCAAGAAGCTCGTCTTTATTGCTGTACACAAACTTGTGTTCAGGTACAATGTTTGCTTGAATAAAGATCTGTTCACTTTAGGAATTCTACTATGGGCATATGGAAAATACTCGATCTTTGGAGTGATCAATCTACCAGAGTTTCACTATGGTCTAGCCTAGGATGAGGAAACAAGGGAGAGCCACCTCTTATTTATAGATATGATAGCGCACCGTGATATCGCGTACGTGATAGATGCGATATTGTAATGCGATATCACGTCCCATCATTTGTGAAGAAAGTTAATGCTATGGTAACTTCAAGAAGAATTTTGTAAATCTTATAAGTGAAAATTTGTGTACAAGCTCAAAAAATCCACAACCTATGAATTATTTTTCCAAATTGATCATTTTGGATCATTAGAGAAATTTTTCTCTCCACTACCACAATCAATAAAATGCATAATGTGAATATTTTGTGTGCTCTTACAAGCATTTCATAAATATTAATTCATTTATTGTAGTCCAAATAGGTACCAACATGAACCAATTACATGGCTACCAAACGTAAAAATGGAAAATTTGATTAGAAAATTCACCCACATAGATTCAAAGATCAACCTAGTTGATGAGCTCCTGAAGACTAATGGAAAAATGTAATTATTCTTAGAATGTACCAAATAAGTATAGTAACTCTTAATATATTTTTACCATAATTTACTGAGCTATGAACATACTTTGGCAAAACATACAACATCATTATCTCATTCAAAGGAGATGTATTAGGGTAGCATCATCACCACCACCATTGAAGATACAAAAGCTTAGCCTTGTAATGTGTGTAGGCATCAACAATAATGAGAACATGGAAAATTTGATGGCTATGACCTAAAATATCAAATATTCCTAGCTTCCAACATTTTGATACCCTAGTTGCATAAATGAGGGCTTCAAGTCCCATGATAATTCATGTGCTATGGTGTATAAAGCCATTGGATCATCATGATAAAGAACAAGCTTGTGAATTATAGGTGTATATTTAGAACCCTTAATCTCTCAAATAGAAAAACATTTCTCTTTCAAATCAACATAGCCCAGATGATAAATGAAATCTCCTTTCAAAGCTTGCTCCATAAAATGGCTGAAATGTGCCAACATTTCTTGTCCTCCTTAAAATGCTTAAGAAAATATATGCAAGTTTTGTTCTAAACTGAACTATAATTGAAGCTTTTTACTGAAATTTTTACAGAGGAAAATAGTAAATCCTATTGTAGGAAAATTTTCATTGAACTTAAGGTTTGGTGGTATAAAAATCTCATTCCTAAGAAATAGAAAAAAAAACTGTACAAGTGAAACCATAACATAAGCTACTCAGTAGAAGGGGAGAGAGTGGTCAAAGTGACCCTCTTATGAATCCTCTCTTCTTGGGTTCTATCATACTTAATTTCTAATGTAATCCAAGATTTATTCTCTTCCTCTTATTTTATCAATGCTCCCATTTCTTCAACCCCCATGTTATCCTATGCAACATTATTTTCTAAAACTATCAGCTTCCCTTTTTCAAATGTTGTTTTAATTCTAATACTCAAAGCTTTATATTTGGCCTTATTGTTAATGCAAGGAAAAGATAGAGGAACTGTCTTGAAAATTTTTTGAGAATCATCTTTTACTAAAACTACTCTAGCTCCTACACCTTTGGAGTTACAAGGACCATCAAAGTATAACTTCCACTTGCTCTTATCTTGAGATTCCTCTTTTTCCAAGTTATAAACTTCTTAGAGTGTGCAATTTTGGATTCAAAAGATCTTATTTCAAAAACTTTATTTTTCCCATTTGAAGTAATGTTTCCAATTATCAAAGGTTCACTATATATGTATATTTGATTTGGTTCCCCTTTCCAAGGTAGCCACATATGTGAATAATCTGTTGATATGTAACCTATGAAATTTTTATGCTAACTTCTACTTAACAAAAGACTATATGAATCTGGGATATCTACTACTTGAATATTTACATTACCTTTTATATGGGGTTTAGAAGCAATTTCTAATAGAATATTGCATAGCTAATCCAAAATATTCACTCTACTTTTATCCACTTGAAAAATATTTTTATTGAAATTTTTAGAAATCAAACCAAGTTTTTTGCATATAGACAATGGCATAATAGTAGATGTAGCTTTAGAATTAACCAAATAGATGTGAAGATATTTATCTTTTAACTTCATTTTCAAAAGAGAAGGAGGAGCTTCTTTATCAGGAGTATCATCATAGCTAGTTTTTATTGTCTTATCAATGTTATACACATAGCTTAACTCTAAATCTTCAACTCTCCTTTTACCTTTAATAATCTCTAAAGCTTTTCTCTACTAATCTCCTATCTATAATAATTGATAAATGTTGATGTTGGCATTAACATGTTTAAGATCCTCAATTAGATCATATTTTCCATCTCCATAAAAGTCTAATTTCTGCATCCATTTATTAAAAATTTGATTTTGAGTACTTTTTTCTACTTGATCTTCTTTACTTTAATTTTTCTCTCTTATACTTGGTTCAAAAACCTTCTTCTTAATAGATGGATTAGAAATGACATTTGAAGGCTTGGAAGTAGTTAATTTTTCTTTTGATCATAGATAATATCTATTTTCTTCATTGTTGTTGGACTCTTCATCTAATAATATGTCCTCTTTAGAACTTGATAGAGAAGAGGTATCACTAGATCCATTTTAAGAAGATTTTCTTGCATAATGAACACTAGATATCTCATTATATGATTAAATATTAAGGAAGTTGGACATAGCAATATTACTATCATCCTCATCATCTACTAACTTGGTGTCTTGATGTTTATGTTTTCTATTTTTCTTTTCTTTCTTGATTTTAACTTTTTCCAAAGCTTTTTCTAGTTTTACTAATTTGTTAGAAAAGTCTTCTATTAACTGTCCTTTTTTAGATTCTTTGCTTTCTAACTCTTTCTCTATCTTAATTTGAGATAGCCCTAGTAATGCTTCAAGTTGAGCAAAATTTTGCACAAGAATCATAATTTTTTCTTCCAATTTTTAACTTGTGATAATTTCTTCATTATTTAATTTTAGTTGTTTTTCTAATTGTATAGCTTCGCTAAAGTAATCATTCAATGTTATCGAGCTTGGAGTTCTTCTCAACCAAATTAAAATATTAGGATTCACATCCTTAAGATAAGTGTCTCTAAGCATTTCACGTAATGGTCCATATTATCTTTGAAAGAGCTCACAAATGCATTGAACCTTAATATTGAAATCTCTAATTGACTCTTTAACTCCTTTCTTAGCTTGTACTAGCCTACAATATAGTTTTTGTTGATCTAATTGATTGCCAAATTGGGTCAAGAAAAGGCTTTTCATATCATCCCAACTTGTGATACTATTGCTTGGCAAGTTTGAATATCAAATTTGTATCATATCCTTTAAATTTGCTACGAAAAAACCTATAGGCTTGATCTTGGTGTTGAATATTTGCATGAGCTAAAGGTAACTCAAATAGGTGAATATATTCTTTAGCCAAGTAAGCTTTTCGAAGAATAAAAGGCTTAGGAAAATATTTGTAAATTGTCTTAGAAATATCATTATAGTTTTGAAATCTTAAAGATGTAGCTCCTTGCCAAGGATATACTGGTTGTGGATTTGTCATCTTACGAGAATTCCTTTTGATTTTTGAACTCTTATATTTCTTCAACCTTCTCCTATACATTGATAAATCAAATAGAAGGGATGAACTTCTTATCCTACTAGTTTTTACTCCACTAATTGTCCCAATTTCAAAAAATGTTTTTTGTTTTCTTTTTGATGAATAATTAGTCTTATAATCAAGAATTCCTTTAGAATCTTTAAAATCTTCTAAACTATCAGTCTATTTAATTATTAACTAAAAATATTAGTTACTTTTATTTCAATTCCTTCTAGCACTAAAAAGAAATGTTGGTGTGCTAGGACTATCGATCTCTTTGAATGTAATGAACTTAGGCCAAAAATGTTCTTTTCCTCCTTCTAGCATCAAAAAGAATTGTTGGTGACCATTTGGGATTGCCAATGTAGGCCTTTTGTCTTGCAACTAGGATTATGGGAAATGAAGGTGTTTCTTCAAACTTGAGTTTAGGTGCTTGTTAGTCTCTAGTAATACCAAGGCCTACATACCTTTAAATAAACTTAGTGGTAATAAAGCAAACTAAATGTAAATGTGTATTTGCTATTGTGAATGTGGAGATGCTTGGGTTTGTATATGAAATTATAACTAGCTATTATAAAAGAAATTTAGCCAACTTTGTTGAATATTATGAGTCATTAATGATTCCTGTTTTTTCAAGTTACTTAGTTCATATAGTCCCTATAATATGTTACTTGAAACAATAAAATTTCACAAAAAATGCTTGAGCATAATTCTATCAAAATATACTCCTAATTTCCTCTAGAGAGAAAGATCTACAAGAAAACTAGAAATAGAGCAAGATTCAATGGATTTTAGAAAGAGAAAAGAAAAGAAAAAAAATTTATGTGAAATCTTAAACATTTAATCAAGATAAATTGATCATGAGGAAATACTTCGTAATAAAGCTATTCTAATTCAATTTGAGTATTACAAATTGTTCAAACCCTCTAAGCTTGACAAGAAATTTCATAAAAGACACACTTATTAAACTACCAAAATGCTTTGTAAATGATAAAGTACAAGCTTTTATTTGGCTAGTTAATAGTTGTCAAGAATTGCAAACAATAGAGCTATTAGAAAAAATTTGAGAATTTTAAGAATGAAATATCAAGAGAATAAACTTTTAAAAATGAAGCTATTTCAAGTTATCTCAAAGTATCAAAGATTTTTCTAGACCCTCTAGACTCAAATAGGTAATTTTATAAAGATACTACTATTAAATTGCTCAAGACACTTTTCCAAGATAACATAAGCTCTTATATGGCAACCAAATAGAAGTTTAGAATTGCCCAAAAGATAGAGCTATAAGAGAAATCCAAAAATTACAAAATTAATTACCAAGCATGATAGTATCTAAACCATTAGCTAAGCAACTAAATACAAAATGAGAAGAAAATAGCTCATAGGATTTAAACAAAGCAACTGAATTGATGCCTTTAGCAAGCCATGCTTTATAAGCGATCTCTAATAATTCTTCCAAGCTTCTTCTCCTACGTCACTATTATTCTATCCTTGAAGCCTTTTTGTAGTAATTTCAAGGTAGTTACAATCATCATAAGAGGTTAACGTGGGCTACTTCTTAATTTCATGAAGTTTGAAGAGCCTCAAGGCTTATTGGCAAGAGTACTAATTTGCTAGAACCCCCAGAATAACGAATACATGTACTTTGTGGAGAAAGCTGAGGTTGTGGTAATTTCAATAGCAATTCTATAAATCTCATAAGTAAACATCTGTGTATGATCTCCTTGAAAGCAATCCACATCCTATGAACTATTTTGCTAAATTGGCCTTTATCGATCATTAGAGAAAATTTTGTCTCCACTACGACAATAAATAAAACCCATACAAGAATTATAGTGAATATTATATGCACTCTTACAAGAATTTTATAAGCTTTGGTTTATTCTATATAGCCCAAATAGGTCCCCACATGAACGAATTACGTGGCTACCAAACAAAAAAATGGAAAAGTTGATTAGAAAATTGGCCCATGCAGATTCAAAGATCAACCCAATTGATGAGCTGCTAGAGACTAATGGAAAAATATAATTAGTCTTGGAATATATCAAAGAAGTATAGTAACTCTCAATATATTTTTATGATAGTTTTTTAAGCAATCAACATACTTTGGAAAAACATATACCATCATTATCTCATCCAGAGGAGATGCATTTACAGTAGCATCATCACCATTGCCACACTGAAGATATAAAAGCCTAGTCTTGTAATGTGTGTAGGAATAAAAAATAATGAGAACATGGAAGATTTGATGATTGTGACCTAAAATATCAAATATCCCTAGCTTCCAATGTTTTGATACCCTAGTTGCATAAACCAGGGCTTTAAGTCCCATGATAATTTCATGTGCTATGATGTATAAATCCATTGGATCATCATGATAAAGGACAAGATTTTGAATTACAAGTGTATATTCTAAAACCCTTAATCTCTCAAATAAAAAATTGTTTCTATTTCAAATCAACACATGGTGGATGATAAATGAAATCTCCTTTCAAAGCCCACTCCATAAAATGGCTGAAATGTGCCAACATTTTTTTCCCTTCTTAAAATGCTTAAAGAAATATATGCAAGTCCCATTTAAAAATACTAGTTAAATTTAACTATAACTAAGGCTTTTCATTGAAATTTATATAGTGGAAAACATTAAATCTTTTTGGAGGAAAATTCCCTTTGAACTTAAGGTTCGGTGGTATAAAAACTTCATTCTTAAGAAACAAAAATGAAAACTATACAAGTGAAGCCATTGCATAAGCTACTCAACAAAAGGGAAGAGAGTGGTCAATATGATCCTATTAGGAATCATCTTATCTTGGGTTCTATCATACTTAATTTCTTCTCTTCCTCTTGTTTTATTAGTGCTCCCACTTCTTTAGCCCCCATGTTATCCTTTGCAACATTATTACCTAAAACTGTCTTCTTAACTCCTTACTTAGCTTGTACTAGCCCATAGTGCAATTGCTGTGGATCTAATTGATTGCCAAACTAAGCTAGGAAAAGAATTTTCATATCATCCCAACTTGTAATACTATTTCTTGACAAGTTTGAATACCAAATTTAAGCCATATCCTTTAGATTTGCTATAACCAACCTATAAGCTTGGTCTTGGTGTTGAATATTTCCATGAGCTAAAGCTAACTCAAATAAGTTGATGTATCCTTCATCCAAGTAAGCTTTTTTTTAAGAAGTAAAGGCTTAGGAAAATATTTGTAAACTACCTTGTGAATATCATTGTAGTTTTTAAACCTTAATAGCATAGCTCCTAGCCAAGGATTCATTGGTTATGGATTCACCATCTTACTAGAGCTCCTTTTGATTGTTGAATTATTATATTTCCTTGCCCTTCTCTTATAGACTAATAAACCAAATAGAAGAGGTGATCTTTTTATCCTTTTGGTTCTTACTCCACTACTTGTCCCAAACTCAAGAACCTTTTTTTGTTCTTTCTCCAATGAAAAATTGGTCTTATAATTAAAAATTTCTTTAGAGCTTTTGAAATCTTCTAAATTACCAATTTGTTTGATCTTTAACTCTAAATATAGCTAAATTTTCTTTCAAGGCCTCCTAGCACCAAAAAGAAGTGTTGGTGTGCTAGGACTATCAAGCTCTATGAATGTAATGAACTTAGGTATAAAATGTTCTTTCCCTCCTTCTAGCACCAAAAAGAACAATTGGCAACCATTTTGGACCATTAATGTTGGCCTCTAGTCTCATGACTCAGGTCATAAGAAACAAAGGTATTCCTTCCAACAGGGTTTAGGTGCTTGCTAGTCTTCTGATAACACCAGGCTCAGATACCTTCAAATAAACTCAATGCCTATAGAACAAACTATGCATAAATGTGTGTTGCTATTGTGCATGTTAAAATGCTTTTTTTTTGCATATGAAACTATAACTAGCTATTATGAAAGAAATGCAGCTAACTTTGTTGAATATTGTAAGTCATCAATGATTCCTATTTCTATATAGTCCCTATAGTATGTTTCTTAAAACAAATAAAATTTCACAAAAAATGCTTAAGCACAATTCTACCAAAATCTACTCCTAATTTCCGCTAGAGAGAAAGTTCCATAAAAAAACTAAAAATAGAGTGAGATTCAATGGATTTTAAAAGAAAGGAGAAAAGAAAGAAGATTTGTGTGAAATCTTAAACATATAGGTGAGATAAATTGAACATGATAAAAACGTTGGAATAAAGTTATTCCAAATAAAATCTCAATATTATAAATTGTCCAAACCCTTTGAGCTCAACAAGCAATCTTGTAAAAGATAATATTATTAAACTACCAAAATGTTTGGTAAACAAAAACATACAAGATGTTATTTAGACAAAGTAGATGAATTGATGAACTCATAGGATGTGCTACTAATTAAAGCACCTCCTATAACAACACCAAGTGGCCGCCTCTGTATTCAAATTCCTTTACTCAGCAAGTGTCACTTTTTCAAGAAGGCCAATAGAAAGTTTTACATGGATGTGAAGCCAACATCAAGTGCAAATGAAAATTATGTAGTTGTACAACCATCAAATGATATGCTTGACTTGCAAGGATTCATTTTTCTTGATTTTGAAGCCCATGTAGCCACCACTGCTAACATCTACACTAAGGTGGATGCTGAATTACTTTCTTAGTACCTAATGTTCATGAAAATTACTAGGGCTTTGTACATAGTGGGTAATGGTATTTAACAATTGAAATATTAAACTAAAAAAAATATACTTGTCAATTATAATTTTTAATATCTATGGTAGTTATAACTAACTACCAGTGTTGTTGTAACCACCATACACTTTTCAATTATAGCCTCTTAATCTTTATGGTGGTTGAGCACAATTATGCTACAATCTACTCCTAATTTTCCCCCAAAGAGAAAGTTTCACAAGAAAACTATAAATAGAGTGAGATTCAATGGATTTAGAAAAAGAAAAGAAAGATTGATTTATGTGAAATCTCAAACATTTAAGTGAGATAAATTGACATGAAGAAACACTTCACAATAAAGCTATTTCAATTCAATCTAAATATTACAAATTGTCCAAATCCTCTAATCTCAACAAGAAATTTTGTAAAATACTCCCTTATTTAACTACCAAAATGCTTTGTAAATGACAAAGTACAAGATTTTATGTGGCTAGTTAATAATTTTCAAGAATTTCAAACAATAGAGCTTTCATAAAAATTTGACAATTTCAAGATTAAAATATTAAGGCAATAAACTTTAAATGAAATAAAGCTATTTTCATCATCTCAAAGAATTAAAGATTTTCTATATCCTCTAGACTCAAACAAGAAATTTATATAAGATGTTACTATTAAATTGCTCAAGATTCTTTTCTAAGATAACAAAAGCTCTTATGAGGCAAACCTAATAGAAGTCTAGTATTGTACAAAAAACTAGAGCTATAAGAGTGATCAAAAAGTCCCAAAATTAAATTTCAAGCATGATACTATCTAAACCATTAGCTAAGAAACTAAAGACAAAATGAGAAGAAAAGGACTAATAGGTTTAAAACAAAGTAGTTGAATTGATGCCTTTAGCAAGCCATGCTTTACAAGAGATCTCTAAAAATTCTTACAAGTTTCTTCTTTTTCTTTTCCTATCATTCTACACTTGAAACCTTTTTATAGTAATTTCAAGGTAGTTACAATCATCATAAGAAGTTAATGTGGGCTACAAATATCTAGGGAATTTACTCATAACCAACCTAAGAAGTTATAAATTCATTGAAGGTTATGAGAAATTCAAGCCATAGTTGGCAAGTATCTTCTTGATAATGGGAAATTAAAATTAGGTAAAAATATCATGGATTTTTAGTTTTAACTATTATGGAAAGTTACAACGTCCGTAGGAATAAAAGGGATAATGGCCAAATGTCCCCTTTATATAGGGTGCTATACAAATATCCCATAAATTGCTTTTCTCCATGAGTAATAATACCCCTCTTTTTCTTAATAATAATAAGAATAATCTACATTTTTGGAATTGAGAAAACCATGGGTGTAGTATGAGAAACATCCATTAAAAAAAATATTTAAATCCTTGCTTCTTGGAGATGAAACCTTCCTTGTTTAACTAATGGAAGAACTAACACATTTCCACACATGGGATCTCATCCATTAGATAAGGCTTTATCATTTTCTTGCATCACATGTTGAATTGGCATTGCTTTCATGCCTACATCTACATCCATGTTTGTTGTGTAAGACTCCACCATCAGTTACTCATCATTGACATCATCATCAATATTGCTAAAACCCTCAACACTGCATATTGCCTCCCATGCCAACAATCTAGGCTATTGTTATTATTGCTTGCTACCTCATCACCAATTCCACCACCACCATGCTAAAGTTGTACATGTGTACTACCATTGCATTATTTGTCATGTCCACTTATTTCTATTGCAACTACGACTCTTCTTGCTTGTGCTAGCTGTATCACCCAATTGCTACAATTGAAGACTCAATTTCTTTGCCATTGGTCTCCTTTGCATATGAACCTTCTATTGCTCCACTATAGCATTGTAGGCACAACACCATGTAGTGGAAACTGAGCTTCCCATGTGCACCATCAAAGAAGACATTCTCCTAAATATGCATGGTCTCCTAAAATGAAGCTAGTAGCTCTGAAGCTCTCAGATGTGTTGTAGCATCTTGAAGCCTTAGGTCCAATTTTGCCTTTTTTTTTATGATCACTCAATGGTAAAAAATGTTACAGGAACCTTTGCAATTTCCACCTAGTAGAATGTGTACTGTGAAGAATTGAAAGAGTCGTAGGAGAATTTTGGACTCCTTATACCCACATATAAAAAATTATAGGTACCCAAAATAGAACTGGTAGTTCATACATAACAAATCCAAATTAAAGAGGCCATGGAGAAAGAGAAAGAGCAGCTACAAATACCACATATAGTAGCAGTTCCATTATCAACACAGGGCCACATAAATGCCATAATAAATCTCTGCATCTTGCTTGTATCCAGAGGAGTTCTTATCATAGTTTTGCTAATAAATATGTTCTGCAAATCAATATTCAGAAACCTACAAGAGAAAATCTATGATTTAGAGGATTTTAAAAGACAAACATGGGCTACTTCTTAATTTCATGAAGTTTTAAGAGCCTCAAGGCTTGTCGACAAGAGTCCTAATTTGCTAGAACCCCTAAAACAATGAATAGATGTACTTTGTGAAGAAAGTCAATGTTGCAGTAATTTAAATAGTAGTTCTATAAATCCCATAAGTGAACATCTGTGTATGAGATCCTTGAAAACAATATATAGCCTAAGAATTATTTTGCTAAATTGGCCATTTTGGATCATTAGAGAAATTTTTCTCTCCACTACCATAATCAATAAAACCCATACAAGAATCATAGAGAATATTTTATGTACTCTTAAAAGCATTATTAAGAATTGATTTATTCTCTATAACCCAAATAGGTATTAATATAAACCAATTATGTGAATACCCAACATAAAAATGGAAAAGTTGATTAGAAAATTAGCCCAAAAATTCAAAGATTAAGCTAGTTGATGAGCTTTTGGAGACTAATAGAAAAATGTAATTATTCTTGGAATATATTGAAGAAGTACAGTAACTCTTAGTAGATTTTTTTCATAGTTTGTTGAGCTACCAACATACTTTGGCAAAACATACAACATCATTATCTCATCTAGAGGAGATGCATTTACAGTAGCATCATCACCACTGCCACTAAAGANGAGGAGATGCATTTACAGTAGCATCATCACCACTGCCACTAAAGATACAAAAGCCTTGTAATGTGTGTAGGCATGAGCAATAATGAGAACATGGAAAATTTGATAGCTATGACCTAAAATATCAAATCTCCCCAGCTTCCAACATTTTGATACCCTAGTTTCATAAATGAGGGCTTCAAGTCTGATGAAAATTTCATGTGCTATGGTGTATAAAGCCATTGGATCATCATGATAAAGGAAAATATTGTAAATTATAGGTGTATATTCTGAAATCCTTGATCTCTCAAATAGAAAATTATTTCTCTTTCAAATCAACATAGGCTAGATGATAAATGAAATCTCCTATCTAAGCCTACTTCATAAGATGGCCAAAATGTGCCAATAGTATGATTGTTGTCTTCCTAACTCACACTTGTGTTATTAGTACATATGGTTAAATGTGAGTTAAGGCTTATGATGCTTACTGTTATTATATATATATATATATATATTTTCTTACCCTAATATCTTGAGGAGTAAATGGAAATTTAATTATTAATTATTTAACTACTTAACTAACATATTAACTAGCTATTCTAACGCAAGGTATCTATTTCCGCTTACCATACACATCTTGCATTAGTATCAATGCTACTAGGTTACCAAGTGGCTATTACTAGACATACCAAATAGCCAGTACTAGGCTTACTAAGCACAATATCTTATGCTTAAAGTGGTTGCACTTGTATTTTTATGATTAAGGTCATTAATTAATTAAAACCATGAATGTAAAGTGCATTAAAAGAAAAGTGCAAATAGAAAAGAGTAAACTAGTCTAAGTGTTGCAATGAATATAAGAAATATCAACTTTATTGCCATTCATGCCAATGCATTTAGGTACATGATGTTCAAATAAAGCATTGTATAATCTCTTTACATTATGAGCACTTAGAGGAAAAATATTATAGCTCTAGAGAAATAAAACTACAAGGGCTTCACTAGGCTATCAATCTAAGGTGTCATAAAAGTGGGTGGTAATCTCATTTATATAAGCTTCATTTGTATTAGCGTCAATGCATCTACACCAACACATCTAATCATGAATCAATGGGGATAGGTTGATGGGGCTGCATCGATGCATGCCCGTTGACACAACTTGTCTTACCATGACTCATCAAAAAGAGATCAATATACATTGAGAAATCTTAACATCTTCTTTAGCTAAATTAAGGACAAGTCTCATGGTGGTTAAGTGAAGGCATGTTTTCTTACAAAACATTTTAATAAGAAAAAAAAAATCCAACATCCAATAGCACACATCAAACATTGAATGAAACTAACTAAACCAAATTGCCCATTCCATCCATTAACTTGAAAATAAGAAGACTAGCATAAATCACACTTAATTTTAAATATATCAAAATTTTTTATATGTAATTATCTAAATTTTCAAATATTAGACTAAAAGGAAAACTATAATGCATGTAATTATTATTAGTCTTAAATTAAATAACTAATGTTAGAGGTGCCACCAAGACTCAACTCTGATGTTCTAGTAGCATTAAATGAAAAGAACTAATGAGCCATGGATTACCCTCTCGTGTAGGATAGGACCTACAATAAAAGGCATACTAATTCACCTTAGTAGGGGTCAAATATCAAACATCTCTAGGGAGCTCATCTCTAACTAGCCACATAACTTAGTGGTAGCTTTTAACAAATAACAACCATATATACATCCAAGCAAGAAAATTCAAACATTGATTGTGGATGGACACAAACAACATCTAACATGTCAAGTAATTTGAAGGTCTAATAATCATCACCAACCTAAAATTTACAAGCCAACATTGTTTAGTTCTACATATTTAGTGATGTTAAATAAAAATAAATTCTAAATAGAGTTCCAATGAAAAAAGGAATTAGCAATGTGAAATAGTAATACCATGAGTTGACCATGACTTGACCATAACTCATGGTATTCTTAGAATACTCATTCGTAGAAACTATTACAAAAATCCTCACAATGACTTAACCATAACATGATCAAGACTTGTCATTACTTGAAATCCATAAGAAATAATATAAAATAGAAAAAGTGACAACAAAAGATGTATCATGATTTCACCACAACTTGTGGTAATAGACCATGACCTCGCAATGACATGTGGTTAATAGGAAAACTTGAAAAATAATATAGAAATATGAAAACAATAAGACTTGAATGTGACCTAATCACAACTCATGGTGACCAACCATGACTAGACCATGACTCAATCATAACTTGTGATGTTGCTAGATTTACAAATAGAGATTGAAAAACAAAAAAAATGGCTAAAGGTCAATTTCAATATCATCATAACCTAACCATAACTCATGGTCAATGTTGGTGGCCATACCATAACTTGTGATTTTGTATGAAATTTGGCATAGTGCTTGAAATTGTAGAAAGAGGCTAGAAAACATGCAATAATTGCCAAGAGACATTAAAGGCATAGAGGAAAAGGCCAAGTAACCATAATTAACAAAAAATAAGGAAAACATGTTAACAAGACAACAAAACCAAAATGGTATTCAAACCTTAAGAGAATCAATGAAAACTCACAAAATGATGAAGACTCAAAATCCCATAAAATGGCTATAACCTAAATGAACCTATGATAAAATGATCATATCAACATTGAAACATTAGTTATATGAGAAAAAAATCGATGTTTCAATAGTTGGTAGAATATTTTTCACTAAATCCTTGAAACCTAAAATTGGTAATTTACATCAAATTATAACAAGAAGAAACAATAAATTAAAGTATAGAAATTATGCAAGCATAGTGAGTGAAAAAAATCCAATTATTTATTAAAAGTTACATAGATCTACATAAAATAAGTAATACCTAATCCATGCTAAAAGTGTACAGTGTCTTATGAACTAAAATATATAGGAAAAATACCAAGATTATTTACTTGGAAGATTGAAGCATAAATCCGCAATAGTATATGAAACTTAACCATGAACTCTCACTATGCCACACTCACAAACTAAAAAACCTTCACATAGCACCATAAGCCTTTAACCTAGTAGCACCTTTATGTTTAAGAAACTAGATGTCAAAGTACCTAGTTAAATAGAGCATGAGGTTTTTATGGAAATATACCTTAAAAATCCATCATAACATAACTAGCTAATTTCTAAAAGCTAAAATATCATAAAAGAAATCTATAAAAAAAATCTCTTGTAGCATACATATCCTTCCATAATACAAAAAACATGCCATAACTATAACATAATAAATAACATATACAATAATAATTTAATTATTAACATAAAATATAATGTTCATACAAAAATCAATCATGCCATTGTATGCCCATGCCATGCCTATATCATAGCCTCCATGAGAATTTTCCAAAACTCATCCAATAGGCTAGTATACATCAACTAATAAATACTAATGAAAATTATATATAATAAAATATATAACTAAAATAATGCATAAAAATTTAAAAATCTATCTAATCAACAACATAGTCAAAGCATGATATAACATCTAGGAATCACCAAGTACAAAGCTCAAGGAGAAAGATACTAGCCATAACATCCAAAAACATGGATTGTTACATCCTACCATTTCCTATTAAGATTCTTCATCTTTGAAGATATTAGGATGAGATGATTACATATCAAGATCAAGTTTTCAAATCACCTCTTGAGGATCATGAAATATCCACAAGACCTTCACCATGAAAAGCACCTTGCTACATAACTATCATTCCATGTAGTTCACGATCCTATTGTGATGCTCCACATATGAAGCATCAACCTAAAGCTATACTTCAGTCCAATTGATGACATGGCTATAATTGTGAACATATTGTTGAAGCATGAATATATAAAAAAACATCATGCATTATCAAAAGCAATAAAGGTAAACTCACATGAGACACCATTTATACTATGCATCAAAGAACATTAATAAATTTAATATTATGCAATGTAATCTTGTTTGTCAAACTGAAAGGAATTAAGAATTTTAGCAAAGAGACATGAATGTACACATTGTTAACAACTATATACTTGAGAGGTCTCCTTCTATAGTTCACATAACTAGCTTGATAGTCCTGAGATTCTTTGAGTTATTCACAAATCTTCTTGATATGCTCTATTATGCACAAGACTAAGTCTAAATTGATCAACTACTATCCTTGATTATGCTTTAACACAAGGGAGTCCTAAAAGGTCTACTATACAAAACCTCATATGGTAATACCCTTACACTTGCTTAATAGCTATTATTGTAGGTAAACTCTACTAATAGTAGAAAACTATTCCAATTATCCAAAGACCTCAAACCATAAGATAAAAGCATGTCCTTCAAAACTTGGTTGACTCTCTTATCCTATTCATCCATTTATAAATGATACATTGAATTAAAATTTAGGTAAGTAGCCAAGCTATCCATGAACACTTGCCAAAATTAAGAAGTAATTAAACATTAGGAGCTAAGGCAATTTTGGTAGGAATGCTATATAGTCAAAAAATCTTTAAGATGAATAATTAAACATCCTTTTCATTAGCTATAGTCCTGATAGTAAAAAATAAGTGGAATTCACTAATAAGTTAACAATAACATGGATGACATCCTTTCCATCCATAGTACAAGGAAAACTAGTAATGAAATCCATACTAATCACATTCCACTTATACTTTAGAATTGTGTGAGGGTACAAGTAGCCACTTGGTCACTAATGCTCAAGCTTTCCCTACTGGTAGGTTAAGTATTTTATCACAAATTCTTCAACATGATTCTTTATGCTTGGTTAATAGTATAACTTCTTTAGCATCTAATAGATCTTTTCACTACCAGGATATATTTGAAGCCTACTGAGATGAGCGTTCTCTAATAGATGCTATTTTAAGGAATTAGGAACACACACCTAATCCTTATGATAAGGTAATGCAAAAGCATCTATTGCTATTTAAGTTGGTTACATGAAGAATAATGTAATTGCTCTACTTGGATCTTCTTCAACACATTTGACTGAATCACCAGACTATGAAGTTTATCATCCATACAACTTAAGGCATCCACACAAACATTGCTTTTTCCTATCCAATACTAGATGGTAAAGTTTAAATTAGTCAATAATTCAATTCATCTTCTTTGATGTAGGTTCAACTATGGCTAATTCATTAGGTACTATAGTCCTTTGTGATAAGTCTAACTTGTTAACCTTTTGTTAAATAAATGATAACATCAAATATTTAAGGTAAATACTATTATACCTACCTTAATATCATGAGTGAAATAATGCATCTCATGAGGTTTTATCTACCTTGAGGCATACGCTACCACTTTGCCCTTCTACATGAGATTACACCCATAACCTTCATCTAATGCTTCAATGCAAATACTAAATAGTTTATGTAAAGTAGAAGAAATCAAAATAGGTGTCAAAATTAATCTACTCTCAAGTTCTTCAAAGCATCCTAATAATGTGGATCCCATAAAAATCCAACATCCTTTTATAATAACTTCATAAGAGGTAAAGAAATGTAGGAAATATTCTCAATAAACCTCCTATAGTAACCTACCAATTTAATAAATTTGTAAATCTCTCCAACATTCTTATGTATAGTCCAATATCAAATAGATGATATCTTAGTAGGATTCATCACTATATTAGCCTCAAAATGACATGTCCTAAGAACTAGATCTAATGATGCAAAATGTACACTTCAAAGATTAGGTAAATAATCGATGCTCTCTAAGTGTTTGCAAAATTATTCTCAAATGCTACTAATGAAGATCCTTCTCTAATAAGTATACCAAGATGTCATTGATAAACATAATGAGAAAGTGATTCATGTATAGTATCATGACGTTGTTCATGAACTACATGGAAAACACAAGAGCATTAGTAAGGTTAAAAGATAAAATCATGAACTCATAATACTCATACTATATCTTGAAGGTTATTTTTGCAACATTCTTCTCTTTGATGTGAACTTGATGATATTCCAAATTTATATCTATATTTGAGAACACCCAAGCTTCCCTTAATCAATTGAAAAAATCATCTATGTAAGGAAAATAAAACTTGTTCTTCACTATTATTTGACTCAACTATTGATAACCAATGCATAACTTCATACTACTATATTTCTTCTTGATAAAGAGAGCATAATTATCCTAAGGAGGCATGCTTGGATGAATCAAACTCTTTTTTAGATGTTCCTAAATTTGAATCTTTAGTTCAACCAACTTGATAGGTCACATCTTACATGGAACTTTAGATATATGTTTAGCATCCAGTTTGAGAGTAATCTTAAACTCAACATCATTCTTGGAGGTAAACCCAATAACTCTAAATAAAATACATCTAGAAACTAGAAAATAATAGGAATCTAATTAATTCCAACTAAAGAAGAAGGTTTCCTAACTAAAATTGTGAAGTAAAAATCACATTTTTTACAATAAATGTTGAAAAGATCTTGATGAAATAAGATCCAACTTAATCTTACGTGGCCTCATATGCACAATGATCTAAACACTATTATTTATCATTAAGAAAAGTATCTTATGATAATAATTCAAACTATCATGATAGTGTTATGACTAAACCATACCTAAGATAATGTCATAATCCCCTAGACTTATGACAAGGAGATCATTGAGCTAGGAGACATCCTAGATCACCAAGGACATAAATCTATAGACTTGGTTCATAATCAACATACTATCATAAATGGTGCTAATGAAAAGTTCTTATGAAAGACTTGAGTAATTCATTAAAAATTAAAATAGAAGTAGGTATGAAATACAAAGATAGAAAAATCTATCTAACCAACAACATACTCAATGCATGACATAACATCTAGGAATCACCAAGCACAAATCTCAAGGAGAAAGATACCACACATAACATCCAAAAAAAGGGTTGTTACAAAAATACACTAGCATTATTCTAATCCCTTCTTAATTTGACATATAGGATATATAATATCATTTGGAAATATCTCAATGTCAAGATCATTTTATATTTAATGTTCATTAAGTGGAACTTTTGATATGTCAAAACATTAAGAAAAATGGAGAATAAGGTCGTTTGTATGGTTGTGTGATTGTTGTGTATGTAGGATAAGAAAACTTGGATCAAGATAAGAAGGTTTGTGGAAGTTTGATAAACATGGACAAAGAACAAATATTTCAAAGAAAAAATGAAGATGAAGAAAGACATCTCCAAGAAATTGTAGACATCTTGGTAGACTTGAAGGTAACATAGGCAAAGAAATATTTGAAAAATAGTATACATCTTTCATCAGGTAAAGACATCTTTCCCTAGACAAATATGTCTTCATAGAATACATGCTAGTTTCAGAAAGACATCTTTCACCAAACAGAGTGGACTTTCTAGAATGGAGACCAAAGGCAAAAAGATGTCTTAGCTATGAAGAAGACATCTTTCATGACTATTAGCTAGTTGTTGCATGATTTCCAAGATGAATTTGGAAACATGGTAACTATAAGAAGACATCATTCTCATTGGAAAATGTAAAAGATTTTGTACAATCATTGTGTAATCATTTTGACAATCATTGTAATCATTGTTGCTTCTCATCATATAATATTTTGTCTATTGTAAAGTGTTATGTATCTCAATGTACAAGGATTAGAAAAATAAGTTGCATTCATCCCTCGTAATTATTGTTCTTCCTTGTTGCCTTGTGGGGTTGATGCGCTTCTTGCAAGAAGGTATCTTGCTTAAGCTAGTTGGGATCTTGCAGGATTGAGTGTTGGTGTAGCGTCATAACACTTTGGAGCAAAGCTCAAGATTATAAAGGTTGCGAGATCCTAGAAACCACATACTAAGCTTGTTGGGACCTTGTAGGATTGAGTGGATTCATAGTGCCAAATCACTTTAGAGAGGAGCTTAGTGCTTTTATAGGGTGTGGTACCCTTCAAACCACATTTGAGAACAAAAAAGTCTGGAGTTGTACTTATGAACTATCCTATGAGCGTGGACTACCCAAGTTGGAGAACCACTTTAAATTTTGTGTGTGCTTCCCCCATAAGTTCAATGATCCATAAGTGGTATTGAAGCTTGGTACTCTTCTTTATCATCATCAACTTTAAGAGTGAATAATGGAGAAGACATCTTACACAAAGCCACCCATGTTCGATGGATTCAACTTTGCCTACTGGAAAGCTAGAATGCAAGGGTTCTTCAAATCAATGGAGTTTGAAGTAATGGAGTCAATCCTTGAAGGGTACACTTTGCTTGTCAATAGCTCCACTAGCATCATTAAGCCTTGTAGAAAATGAACATAAGAGGAGAAAGATAAGTTCATGTTTGATTCTAAAGAAAATAATTTTTTATGTTGAACTTTGAATAAATTTGACTTCAGTAGGATAGTAGGATGTAAAATAGCTGAAGAAATTTGCCAAACTTTAGAAGCTACTTACAAAGGAACTTCTATTATCAAAAAATCAAAATTGCTAGTTTTGCAAAGTGAATATGATAAACTTAAAATGAGAGAAGGTAAGAAAATAAAAGTCTATTTTCTCTAGAGTGAATGATATTATTCTAGCCATTAGAGGTATTGGTAAAGACTTTCCTAAAAGCAATGTGCTTATTAAAATGATCAGAACTCTTCAACAAGAGCTTAGACCTAAGGTCATGGCTATGGAAGAAATCAAAGAGTTCTCAACTCTATAATTTGAAGAGCTTCAAAGTGCTTACATTTCTTATGAAATGAATCTCATAAGTGAAGGAGCTATCTAGGAAAGACTCATTACCTTGAAGATTGTCTCCAAGGAGAAGGAGCTCAACGAGCATGATGAGGGTAGTGAAGATGAGATTACATTTCTCACTAGGAAGCTACAACGAGTGATAACTAGAGGAAACAAAGGAACATATTAGCAAAGATTATATTAGTTCAAAGGTAAAGAAAGAGGTAAGAATTTTTTAAATTATAATTTAGATTTCTCTTTTGTAGAATGTTGGATTTGTGGAGGAAGAGGCCATATGGCCTCTGAATGTCCTAGTAATTTTAGGTTGTTGCCTAAGAACAAGTCCACTAAAGAGATAAAAAAGATCAACTTCTATATAAGGTGGGATGATGGGGAGTAGAGTGAGGAAGAAGTGGAGGATGATGCAAAAAATTATCATATCATATGCATGGCCCTCACTAATGATGATGTTGATTCATTAGATGATGAACTTAATGATGATGAAAGGTTTAATCTTTTATGCAATGAGCTTCTATCATTTCAATGTCTTTGCACTAAGTTAAATAAACAAGTCCAAAGATCAAGAAATATCATTGTTAAATTTGACTATATTTGATTGTACTAAACAACTCTCAAACCTAAGGGTTGAGAATAAAAAGTTAGCCTCATCTTTGAAATAGGCTAAAGTAGAAGTTGTATATATCAAATTAATAAATGAGAGATTGGAAAAGGGAAATGAACCCCTTTGAATGGTCTTAGGACAAGGAAGAAGTCTACATGATAAGAGTGTTTTGAGATGTTATAATCAAGAGTAATCATCACCTATAAACACATCCAAATGAAATGATCCTCCAAAAGAAAAAGCTATCACATAAAAATTAGAGGAAGCATCCAGATCTCAAAAAGGTCTTAAAAGGTTTGATTATCCTAATTGCTCATACTACCATAGGAGAATTAGGTGTTATTATTATCACAAGTTAGGACATAAAAAATGGGATTGAAATCTTAAATATTATCATATAAATAATTGGTCATATCATAGGACTCCTTGGTTTTATCAAAGTGCACTAAGAAAGGATTTTGTGGTGGATCACAGGGAAGATTGGATGTCAACTCAAAAGACCAAACAATCAGGAAGGAATGGAGAATTAAATAGTAGGAACAAGGATATCAAGACACCCTCACCAACAAGTTCATAAGAGGAAGCCAAGCTTTGGACATTAGAGAAGTTTGTTTGAAGAGAGAATCCTCAAAAGAGAAAATAATTCTTTAGTCCTCTAAACAACATTAATCTTCAACAATATAGTAGGTAACTAGAGGTAAGTTTTCTTTTGTTTTAACAAGCTTTCATTAAGACTATAGTTCACTAGAAACCTTTCCCAACCCCATCCTATGTTTCGAAAAGATATCTGTGCAATATGAAAGAGACGTCTCTATGAAATTTTGTGTGTTGTAGGCAAGACATCTACTATGCATGAAAGATGTCTACTATGAATTTTAAATGTGGGAAAGATGTCTTTCTTCTATAAAATATGTCTTCATTTTCATTTGAAGCCCTCATTTTCTGATGCTATAAAAGAAAAAACCTTCATTTTTGTTGTATTCCTTTAAATCTATCTAATAGAGATGACTAAGGCTCCACCATTTGCAGAAATTTCATCAAAGATGTCCCACAAGAAGATAGGAATGTGCAAAAAGCCACCTAAGAAGTGTTCAAAAGGAAGTTCCAGCAATGTGTCCTCCTCTTACATACCTTAGTTTTACAACATGAGCACACAGCATAGGTTTAAGGCAACTAAAACCACTAACATTATATCTAAACATTCTATTTCTTTTCTAGCTCATAGACAACAAGTCTTTCTAGATTAGCTTTTAAATTGGAATACTTTCATTACTATGAATTTTTTGATTCCTAAGGTGCTAATTAGAGATTTTTATTGTAATATCATTATTTCTAATGCTATTATTGGGGCATTCACATCAATGATTGGGAAAATTTTTGTTTAGGTCTCTCCCCAAGTTGTGAATGCAATTCTAGGTGTTTCTAGTCTTGATGTCTTCTGGGTAACCATTGATACCATGCATGAAATTTATACAAATGGTATAATGCCCATAGGAAATGATGAATTCTATGATGTATTGTTTGGTAGAGATGTGTCTTTTAATATGGGTCATATTAAGAGAAACAAGATGACTCTTAATCCTCCACTCCATCTCTTATTATTCTATATAACATTAGGGTGAAAGGAGGTAGTTATAGGTATCTAGCTACCACCCTAGGGTTTTGTGGTCTATTGTCTTCTTATATGTTTGCAATTGGATATGGGACATACTCTTTACCAAGACATGTTGAGTCTCTATGCCAAGGAGAGATCTTGGACATCCCTAACTCATCAGCCTACTGATTAGATAGAAGGATGTACCTATTTTAGAGTTACCTTTGCTTAAAGGAAAGAGGAGTCTCAATGAGTAAATTAAAAAGAGGAGTAGTTCCCATGTAGTAGAAGTAGGACTAAGCACCAAACCTCAAAAATAAAAGAAGGAACCATATCCATAGTTAAAAATATTGAAATCCACCAGTGCTCAAATTAGTTTGTTACTGAAGAAGATTCTCCAATCATTTGCAAGAGCCATTAAGATGCTTGGGAGGAACCTCTCTTACTTGGGTAAGAGTTTGGATGTAGTTAGGATTCCACCTTCCTCCAATGGGTAGATGTTTAAGGAGCTTACTACTCTTGTATTTCTAATAGTGAGGAGGATGTACCTACCCCACTAAGGCATTCTTTAGTAGCCAAAGGCTCATGTACATATGTCTTAGATATGAAGTTAGATTCAAAGCCATAGGCACCCCTAGCTAGTATCTAGGGGATCATCATGCTCCAATGTAGAGGCTAGAGCATCATAATCTAGTACCTCTTGCTTACTCAATTCCTCCCACTACTGATGCTCCTAGCTCTTTTGAGTAATGGGCTATGGAGAGCATCTTTAAGAAAATGTCCCAATGGATACCAATATAGTAGCCTCCTGCCTCATTAGCTCCACTAGCTTCTCTTGGTTTTGAGTAAAGCTTCATCCCAGGAGAGCATCCGTGTAGTAGGATGAGTCCTTTGATGAGGATACATAGAGATCGATCCATCCTAGCACTAATAGTGATGATGAGGAGGAGGAGACTTATCATCCATTAAGAGTAACAGAGGATTTAGACTCTAAGGATGAGATTGAGGATAGTGATTGAGACCTTAGGTGGTTGTTTCCTCTCTCCTTTTGTTGATGCTAAATAAGGAGAAGATATTTTTGATTCTTGCACATGTAATTTTGAGCCTTTGCACATATGTGATATGAAAGTTGTACTATGATGTGATAATGGATGATTATGGATAGTTTTGTATATAATAGTTTGTGGATGAGTTATACATGGAGGGTGTTTTTTGCCTTGTTATCATTGTATACCTTTGCTCTTTGCTTTTGCATTTGCATCATTTCACATACTATCGAATGTCCAAACTTATCCTTATTCCTAGCTGCCATTGGAATTTATATGTCTTAATGGTTTACTTAGTTTCTTGCTATGCACTTTATTTATATGCTTTAACATTTTTGGTTATGTTCACAAAAGGGGAGAATTAGCTTATATAGTGTTATGCATTGGGAGAAGACTAACCCATTTTCTTAAGTTTTGAACATTACCAAAAAAAGGGAAGATTGTGGACCTTTTGGTATTTCAAAACATTAATAAAAATTAAGAAAAATATTATTTTTATGATTATGTGATTATTTTGTAAGCAAGACAAGAAAACTTCAATCATGACAAGAAGGTTTGTGGAAGTTTGATGAACATGGACAAAGAACAAAGATTTTAAAGGAAAAATTAGGATGAAGAAAGATGTCTCCAAGAAATAGTAGAAATCTTGACAAAACTGATGGTAGCATAGGCAAAGAAATCTTTGAAAAACAACAAATGTCTTTCATTAGGCAAAGATGTCTCTCCACAAACAAAGGCGTCTACACTGAATATAGGCCAATTTCAGAAAGATGGTTTTTACTAGATAAATATGTCTTTCTAGAATGAAGACCAAATGCAAAAAGACATCTTAGCCATGAAGAAGATGTTTTCCATGACCATTAGCTAGCTATTGCATAAGTTTCAAGATGGATTTGGAAACATGGTGACTATAAGAATTCATCATTCTCATTGGACAATGTAAAAGCTTTTGTACAATCATTGTGTAATCATTTTAACAATCATTGTAATCATTGTTGCTTCTCATTGTATTATCTTTTAGTTGTAAAGTGTATTGTACATCAAAGTACAAAGATCAGAAAACTAACTTTCATTCATCCCTTGTAATTTTTATTTTCCCTTGTTACCCCGCAAGGTTGATGTGCTTCTTATGGGAAGGCATCTTGCTTAAGCATGTTAGGATTCTGCAAGATTAACTGTTGGTGTAGTACCACAACAATCTAGATTGAAGCTTAAGATTATAAAGGTTATGGGATCCTAGAAACCACATGCTAAGCTTGTTGGGACCTTGCAAGGTTGAATGGATTCATAGCATTGAATTGCTCCAGAGCAGAGCTTAGTACTTGTATAGGTTGTGGTACCCTTCAAACCACATTTGAGAGGAACAAATATCAGAGGTGTGCTTGGAAACTACCCTTTGATTGTGGACTATCAAATTTGGGAAATGATATTAAATTTGGTGTGTGTGATTTATTCAAAGAATTTTAATTTGGGAAACTTATTCATCCCAAATTATGTTTCCCAAATTAAAAAATCTTTTAAAAAAAGCACACAAAAAAATTAACATGGTTCCCAACTTGGGTAGCCCACACTTAGAGGGTAGTTCACTAGCATACCTCTAGACTTTGTTGCTTTCAAAATGTGGTTTGAAGGGTGCCAAACCCTATACAGGTTCTAAGCTCTACTTTGGAGTGATTTGACACAATGAATCCACTCAATTCCACAAGGTTCTAATAAGCTTATAATGTGGTTTCTAGGATTCCACAAGCTTTACAACTTGAGCTCCACTCTAGAGTGTTTTGGCGCTCCACTAACACTCAATCCTGCATGATCTTAACAAGCTCAAGCAAGATGCCTTCCTGCAAGAAGTACATCAACCTTGGAGGGCAACAAAAGAGAATAAAAACTATAAGGAATGAATGCAACTAAGTTTTTTGCTCCTTGTACTTTGAGGTACAACTCACTTTGACTCATTACAACAAACAAAAGATAGTACAATGAGGAGCAATAACTAGAGAATGATGATAATAATGATTACTTAACAATGACATTTGATAGTATACAATTCTTACACATTTCCCAATGAAATGAAGTCTTCTTATAGCTAATATGTTTTCAAATTTACTTTGGAATTCATGCAATGGCTATCTAATGGTCACTAGAGATGTCTTCTTCAAGGTTGAGACGTCTTTTTGCAACAGACCTTCATTTGGGAGAGATGTCTTCTCTACTGGAAATACATCTTTGTAGAGACATATTTGTCAAGACGTCTTTTTTACGAAAAAGATGTTTGCTATTTTTTAGAGACGTCTTTGTTTGAACAACCTTTTATTCATTAAAGACATCTTTGATATTAGGAAGGCATATTTACTAATTTTCCTTCACTTTGGCCAAGATGTTTGCTATTTCTTAGAATCATCTTTCTTGAGTTTCCTCTACACTTTGAAATCTTTGTTCCTTGCCCATGATTTTTGAATTTTTTCATGCTTTCTTATAGATTTCCTTAAGCTCTCCTTTTGTCCAAATCCAACTTCTTGGGCTACAAACACAACAACCACACAAACAACCTTGTTCTTCATTTTTCTTAACATTTTGACATACTAAAAGGTCAAAAATCTCCCCCTTTTTGGTGATGTCAAAAAATTAAGAAAATGGATGAGATAAAAACAAATAAAAATATTAAGACATAAATTTCTATGGCAACTAGGGACTAGGATAAAGTGTTGAGGTTCAAGGAAATTTGGTAGTATGTGGAAAATAATGTAAAAGAAAAGATCAAAAGTACATCAAATAGAGATAATAAAGGAAACACCATCAATTTATTACTCATATAAAACTATTCATATAACCAAGTTTTCACATAAATCCACAACTATCCAAAATAGCCAACTATTTATATAAATGGAAGCATCACATCAATCACATATGTGCAAAGTTCAAAAATCACATATGTGAGAATAAAAAAATTATTTCCCTTTTTGGACATCAACAAAAAGGAGAAAGAAAAATATCACCTGAGATCCCTCAACACTAAATTTTATTAAATACTTAGAATCAGGATGGACAATAAGTCTCCTCCTCATCATCATCATTATTGGTGTTGTGAGAACTCAAGTGCTGCTCATCCCCATAGAAGGACTCAACCTATTGGACGGGAGCTCATCAGGGATGAAGCTTCACTCAAAATGAAGATGAATTTGAAGTATTTGGTTGAACTAGAGGCTATTGAGATGGTATCCATTGGGACATGGTCCCAAAGATACTCTCCATAGCTTGTTATTCAAATGAGCTGGGAGCATCAACTAAATGTACTGGACATGCAAGATTAGGATGCTTAGGTTGTTGCATGGGAACATGATGCTCCCCTTGGACATAAGCTAGTGGTGCCTTAGGCTTTGAATTAGACTCCATCCCTAGTCATGAGCATGTGAAGGATCAACTACTGCTAAATGCCTCAGTGGGATAGGAACATCCTCCTCACTATGAGAAAGAGAATCTAAACTCTTATGCAAGTAAGAGAGGTTTCTTCCAAGCTTCTCAATGGCTTGTGCAACAGGTTTAAGAAGATTATTTAGAAAAGAACAGATTTGGACACTAGTGGATTTTGATTTTCTTAGTTGGGAAGAGGTTCTTAATGATGACTCCTCCTTCTTCTATGATCTAGTGCTTGGTCTTGCATCATCTTCATGGGAAAGACTCATCTTCTCAACATATTTGTTAAGGCTTCTCTTGCCTTTGAGTAAAGGCATCTCTGGGATAGGCACATCCTTAACATATCAACAAGCTAATGAGGTAGGGATGCCCAAGGATTCTTTCTTTGGCAAACAAACTCATCATGTCCTAGAAAAGTGTATTCCCTAGATCTAATGGTAGTCATGTGACAAGACAATAAAGTAAAAATGGTTGGGGTGCCAATAGATAACTATAACTTCACCTTTTAACCATAATGTTATACAACACTATCAGAGACAAGGTGGAAATATCAAGAGTCATCATGCTCCAATCAACATGATCTTTGTCAAAGCATACATCTTTCTCAAACAACACATCACAAAATTCATCATATCCTATGGGCATTATACCATTTGTATAAATGTCATGCATGGTATCAATGGTTACCCGAAAGACATCTACACTAGAGATCCCAAGGATTTCATTCAAAACTTAGGGAGAGACCTCAATGAAAAGACCCCCCAACATGGAAGTGAATGCCCCAAACATAGCATTTGTAACAAAAATATTGTAATATAATTCTCTAATCAACACTTTGGGCACTAGAAAATTCATTACAATGAAAGATTCCCAATTCAAAGCTTTAAAATAATCCATCAAAGTAGTTTGTGTTTGAGATAGAAAAGACAAAATGTGCTTAGAAATAATGTTTGTACTTTGTATGGCATCAAACCTATGTCATGTTCTTGTACTATGGAATTGGGATGTATAAGAGGGTGGCACACGAATGGAACATCCTTTGGATTTATCCTTTGGTTGCACCCTATATGTCCCAATCTTCTTGAGGATCATTTCTAATAGAATCATTGCTAATGGTGGAGCTCTAGTCATCTTTGTGGGGTTGATTTTGGAGAATAATATAAAAGAATGAAGGTTTTGACTTTAATAGCAATGACAAATCAAGGCTTTGAATGAAAAAGAAGACATCTTTCATACATAGTAGATGTCTTTTTGACATTTTAAGAATACTAGTAGATGTTTTTATACACAGTAGATGTCTTTGCCACACTACAAGAAAAATTAGATAGATGTGCTATTTCATGAGTAGACATCTTCTTGTAGATGTCTTTGCGAAGATGTCTTTAGGTAGAAGTATTTCTGAGATAGGTTCAATAGGATGGGATTTGGGAAAAACTATCAAGAATTATAGTCTTAATAGATGTTTACATATAAATGAAAACTTACCTCTACTTACCTACTATTCTGTCAAAAATTTAAGGTACTCAATGAGATAGAGAAGGAATTTCCTGTTTTAAAGTATCTCTTCTTAATTGAACTTCTTCAATGTGCAAGGCTTGGCTTCCTCTCATGAATTTGTTAGTGAGAGTTTCTTGGTTCCCTTGTTCCTACCTTTTAATTCTCCATTCTTTCGTGATTCCTTTGTTCTTTTGAGTTGATGTCCACTCTCTCCTATCATCTTGCAAAAAGTCATTTCTTAATGCCCTTTTATAAGACCAAGAAGTCCTCTGATATGATTAATTATTCATATGATAATACGTAAGATTACAATCCCATTTTTATGCCCTAATATATGACAATAAGAGTACCTAATCCTCCTATGATAGTATGAATGATTCAAATGATCAAACATTTTAGGATTGTTTTGATGGATAGAAGATTCCTTTGATTTTGATGTATTAGGAGTGTCCTTCAAAGGATCATTTGATTGTAATGGGATTGTTGATGATGGCTACTCTTGCATACAACATCCTAGTCCACTCTTATCATGTGGAATTCTTCCTTTCCCTAGAACCATTTGAATGGATTTCTTTCCCTTTACCAACCTTTCATTTACTAATTTGACATCTAAAATTTCTACTTTGGCCTATTCATAAGATAAGGTTAGTTTTTCATTCTCAGCTCTTACATTTGAGAGTTCCTTAGTAAGGTTTGAAATAGTTAAATTCAATAAGGAGATTTTCTAATCCATACTTTTGACTTGTTTATTTAACTTATTGCAAAGATTTTGAAAAGACAAAAGCTCATTACATAATAAATCAAACCTCTCTTCATCATTAAGATCATCATATAATGAATTATCATCATCATCAGTGAGGACCATGTAGATGAGATGAGAATTTTTTGCATCATCCTCCACTTCTTCCTCACTTTGCTCTTCATCATCCCAACCTTTATAGAAGTTGATATTCTTTACCTCATCATTAGATTTTTTCTTTTGCTACAACATACTATTGTTAGGATATTCAGAGGTCATGGCCTCTTCAACCACAAATCCAACATTCTATAGAAGAGAAATTTATAAAGTTTTTACCTCTTTCTTTGCCTTTTAATAGATTGGATCTTTGCTGATTTGACCCCTTGCTTCTTCTTACTATTAATCATTATAGCTTCCTTGAGAGAAAGGAAATTTCATCTTCACTAGCCTCATCATGCTCATTGAGATATTTCTCCTTGGAGGTTGATGAGTGGCGAGGTACCCCTACACTCCACCATACGAATACGAGCATACACGCGCAATCCGGTCAAACTCCGCAGACTAAATGCCTTAACGCCACAAGAAATACTTGGGGTTAATCGTTCGTTGTCTTCCCAGGCTTGCTTGTATGTGTCACGGTGTATGGTTAAGCAAGTCTGAGGTATGTGATTTTTTTGGTATTTTCGGCTTATCTTCTATGCTACCAGGAGAAAGGGTTGAGAAAACTAAACTAACTCTAACTAAGATCTAAGTCTAAATTAACTAGCATCAGCATCCATTCCCACTTGCCGGACACACCCTGAACTATGCAACTGCAGCTTACCAAACGCTAATCGTTACTGGGATCGCCGCACATAATGCAAGTGCTCGAAGTGGTCGTACTGAGGCACCTATTTAGCCTACGTGTGATAAGCAGCCGATTCCTTAGCTACACACCCGTGGGTGCTTGTAACTAAGTCGTACTTATCACACGATCTAGCCTAGCAATGAGCAGCTGATTCCTCAACTAGCCGTACACATCCATAGATGCTCGTAATCAAGTCGTACTTGAACGCACTAGGAAAGTAGTAAATGAAAGCAATAAATGAAACCACCTGCTGCAAGGTTTATCCAAACAAGTTCATCTTTATTGCCGTACACAACTTGGGTTCAGGTTACAAGATGCTCGAATAAAGAGCCGTTCACTCTAGGACTCCTACTACGGGCACATGGGGAAAAATTCTAACTCTGGAGTGATCAATCTGCCAGAGCTTCGCTACACTAGCCAGGATTGGGAAATGAAGGAAGCGCTGCCTCTTATTTATAGAAATGGCAGCGGGATGCGATATTGCGTACGCGATATCGCAGGAGAAGACGCGATATCGCGTACACAATATCACGGCCTAGTGCAAATCGCATCTCATCATACCCCCATGACTGAGTGAAAACTCGTCCTCGAGTTCCTTACAATGATATCAGGTAGGTATGGGATTATTAGGGAAAATGGAACTAATGGGATGACATGTGAATGGTCTTTATTACACGACTTGATAAAAACTAGTGTTCATGACAACATGGGTGAACACCTTATTACAATGACATCAGACCACAGTTGACAGCTTGAGAGAAAAGAGGAGAGAGGAGTCTTGTTGTTGCCAACGCCTAGATTGCGCCTTTCGCTGTCCTTCTGTAAGCGCATTATCAATTCCACTCCTTGCGTGCTGCTTCAGCATTGCTCCATTCCAAGTGTCTGCGCCAGATCCATTCTATTGTTGTATGATTACCATCTGCACACACAACACCATCATATATTAGCAAGGGTAATTGAATCATTAAGTAAAGCATACCTTGCTTCGGT